>VUQR01031422.1:8580-23605 GCA_015108515.1 Hemichromis elongatus | reverse complement strand
CATACAGAGAAAACCCAACAATCATATGACCCCCTATGAGCAAGCACTTTGGCGACAGTGGGAAGGAAAAACTCCCTTTTAACAGGAAGAAACCTCCGGCAGAACCAGGCTCAGGGAGGGGCGGGGCCATCTGCTGCGACCGGTTGGGGTGAAGAAGAAAAGAACAGGATAAAGACATGCTGTGGAAGAGAGACAGAGATTAGTAGCAGGTACAATTCAATGTAGAGAGGTCTGTTAACACAGTGAGTGAGAAAGGTGACTGGAAAGGAAAACTCAATGCATCATGGGAATCCCCCAGATTTCAAAAAGATGTGGCCTCGTGGGTGATTTCTGGGCAGCTTCATGGGCAAAAATCACCCTCGCTAACTTCTGATGCATATCCAGTCATTTATCTACGAACAGGCTCGCTTCAGAAAAGAGGGCTACTGCTCCCAGCATGTTGTCAAACCAGCACATTAACACTCTAGCCCCCCCTTTAGCTACCTCAGATTTACATGGCTATTTATAGCATGACTATTACTGACCCCGATTTTTTGCTTGTGTGTTGTTAAATTAACTCATTCAATCTTTTTTTGAGCTTTAGTCCAACTCTAGGCTACTTTATAAAATCACAGGAGCTGTCTTTCAAACAGTTTTAGTCATGTGAAGAAGAGATCCCGTGGAGCTCAATCACTTTACATCCTCTTACATTTGAGTCCCATCAGTTGTGCTATATTTTTTTCTTATCAACCCTCTTTTGTATTTTATTACTTTGTGACTCATTTCTTGCTGGTTGTCTTATGTGCATGTATATCTGCTTCCCTCTTTCCCTCATCTTTTTCTGTCTCTAGTGGTATGGGTGGAGGAGGAGGAGGAGGAGGAAGTAGGGCTGGGTGTTAAGGTACCTGGAGGAAAGCTCACTTAAGTGGGCCACGGTTATTCACCAGCTCTCCTTCTCCCCCTAGAGACTCCATGGATCTGCACACTCACTGGAAATCCCACAGGACTCTGCTCTTTTCTGCATTTGTGCTTTATTCTTTTTCTATCTCTGCACATTTCTTTTTCTATCGGTACCGTGCTTTTATTGTGGCCTCTCCCTCCTCCTTTGTGCTATGTCTCTTGTTTCCCCATCTGCCTCAGTCTGTGGGGATGATTTTCTGTTGGATACTAATTCAGACTTTTTTTCATTGTCAGCCTCTCTCCGTAGAGACTTTACATATAGCATTGTTGTCCCTTCTCCTGTGTTGTTTAAGTACACCAAAAGCTGCAGTGACCCCTTTTCACATCCTCACTCCCTGCTTTCTTGTCCTTTGTTCCTTTTGCTGTCTCAGGGTTGACCCGATGCCTCATGACACCCCAAAGCCACCGGGCTACACACGCTTTGTGTGCATCTCGGACACACACTCCCGCACCGATGCCATCCAGATGCCATACGGGGATGTGTTCATCCATGCTGGAGACTTCACCGAACTGGGACTGCCCTCTGAGGTCAAGAAGTTCAACGACTGGCTAGGTTAGCGATTCTAAAGTTGTAGCGTTGCATTCAGCTGTCTTCTCTAACCGCGCTCCTCTAATGTCCTAATACGACGGTCAAGAAGAGCCAGTGTCAGGCTGAAAGTACTCAGAGAGTAGTTTAATGCGGATACAAAAAGCTCTCTTGTTAAAAACATGTTCCACTTGTTTTCAGAGCATTAACCCAAAGTCAGAAACTTCCCTAATAATGCTGACGTCTCACCAAGCATGCTGTACATTTTTAAATCAGTTTGCATCTTTTCTGTATAGATTTGAGTTTTTTGTTGCTGAATTAAAGAATGCTACTAAAAGATTAGCGATCTGAGTCAGCTTCTAAAGCGACGTTTTTAATAAAAGCCAATGAAACAATAAGATTTGTTCAGTTTTCCCACAGACAGGGTTTTGTGGCTGCTGAATCTCAGATTTCAGGAGTTTGTCGGACATGTCGCTAAAAAACTGCAAGTCAAAGACAAAAACTTTGGTAAAAGTATAAAGTTAAGTGAGCGAGTGAGTGTCTTTGAGACAAGTTTACACTGTACTGGAAATAAAAAAAAAACATTCAACTCAAAACCTCAAAACTGAAGCTGTTTAACTTGCTACCATCCCTTTCCTTTCATTCTTCTTGCTACCCTTAAGTCACAAATCACTCTTGACACTCATCTCCACCCACTCCACTGCACCCTTTTCTTCACTCGTGCCTGTTGCTTTAGACAGTTGATCCCAGGTATTTAAACCCCTCTACCTTCACTACCTCTACTCCATGCAGCATCACTGTTATGCCAGTCTTTCTCATTCTGACTTGCTTCTTGCTTCTGTTGACTTTCGTTCCTCGTCTCTCAGAGCATACCTCCGCCTCTTCCACTTTCTTTTCACAATGTTGACTGTAAACATCCACGGAGACTCCTGCCTGGCCTCATCTGTTAGCCTGTCCACTACCACAGCAAATAAGAAGAGACTCGGAGCACATTCCTGATGTAAGGCCTGCAGAAATCACCACTGTCTCTGTCCTCATACATGTCCGGCACTACGCTCAGATCCTTCTCTGCCACTCCTGACACTCTGTTATATACGTTCTCTAGATCCACAGAGACAAACTCAGACTCCTTCAGACCTTTTCTGTGCGTCTCAGGGCAAACATTTCATCTGTAGTGCTCTTTCATAGCATGAAACCATACTGCTGCTCCCTGATTGTCATCTCTATCCTTAACCTACATTCTACAACTTCCAGGTGTGGCTCATCAGTCTTATCCCTCTATATTTACTACAGCTCTGCACTTTATTCTGTACTTCCTAATCCTACAACCAAATCTCAGTATCTGTAGCTCAGGAGGTAGAGCAAGTCATCTACTAACTGGAAGGTTATTGGTTCAGTCCCTGGATGCTCCACTCCACTGCATGCTAAAGTATCCTTGGGCACCATACTGAACTCCAAGTTGCTCTCTGGTCTGTTCAGAGCCTGAACGTTAGAGAGAAAGCACTCAGGTATAGAGGAAAAGTGCTGTATGAATGGGTGTTAATGAGGCATGTTGCATAAAGTGCTTTGAGTATAAAAACAAGTCTACATTTTGTCCTTTTTCATCTTTCCCGAGGATACACCAAGCACCTTCCCTCACCACTTCACCCCTTCTTCTCCAGTCACCTAGTAACTCTCCTCTACCACCCAGTGCCTTTCTCCACTCCTCCCAGTACTCTGTGCTACATTCTTCCCTCCACATTTCCCAACATGTAATCTTTGCCTCTCCCTTTATTTACTTACTCTCCTTGACTTCCAGAGTCAACCCACAATCCTCCTTTTTCTTGTTAACACCATACCTACCCAACACTTGCTCATCACTCCTGTTGCCTTTACCTTCATGTCCACTGAAGTCTGCTCCACCTACACCTCTCTGTCTCTTTACCACGTCAGAATCTCTCTTTCTTTTCCGTGGGGGATATACACCAGCAACATTCAACCCTTCAATTCCCAGCTTCAAATTTGTGGTTCTGTCTGATCCTCTCTTCGCCTTCACAACACAAACATATATCTCTCCATCATATGAGCCAGCTCTCTCCCTTTACCAGTCAGAGTCCCTGCGTTTACTTTCACCTCCGTCCGCACTCCGCCTCTCCTCCTCCCTTGTCTTTGGCCAACAGTAGCACATTTTCACTGGCATCCTGTTGAACAGCAGCACCAGAGGCGGCGGTTGTTAGCCTGGGCCCCAACCGATGTTTGATTTGGTAAAGATTTTATGCCACATCCTCCTTCTGACACAAGTCTCCCCATTTTTGCAGGCTTGGGAGCAGCATTAGGAGTACACCGGCTTGTCTGTGCGTTGAATCGTCTTAGCCCGCCATTTCATAACAACACAAATTATGTCATTCATGTTAAGGTGTTCTATTGATCTATCTTTTATTAATTTTAAAAAGTTTTAAAAAACCTATTTTGTAAATTTGTTTTATTAAACATTACTGAAACTTATCTTCATATCCACAACAAATTTGAGCCTGAAATGAACTGTGTCGGTCTCTGTGTGGTGCTGAGCAGAATATTCATTATCTGCTTTAAGTTACTCTTTAGTGCAACCTGACTTACCACATTACATTAATATTATATGAACAACATTTATTAATATTAGTGACTCTTATTTATATTACCCTCTGAGGCCGGCTCTACGCTGGGGCACGAGGGGCCGTTGCCCCCTTAAACAAACGTCCTGCCCCCTTAAGTCAAACTTTTTGAAGTTATTAAAGAAAATAATAGATTACCCACAAACTGAATATGGATAAGATTTACTACAGTAGCTGAAATATCCGCTGGAAAAGGCACAAATGAGATGACAGGTTTCATGTCTCCGTTGCTCTTGTCCTCCGTGCTCCGTTCATGTTGTTGGTTGAAAAGATCTGGTTGGATATTTGATTCTTTGTTTCTATTTTTCATTTGTATTTTTCAAGACTTTGTGTATTGTCTTTTGTAATTTATATATAACTTGGCCTACCATGTTTAGTTTTGTTAATATTGTCAATAGTAAGAAGTACTATTGTTGGGTTTCAATATATTTAATGTAGGACATCCAATTAATATAAAATTCATGTTTTTTGTTGTTGTTGTTAGAATCTTATGAGCAATATCAGATTTATCAGATTTTTTCTTGTTTTGTTTTTAACATGGTCGGGGGGGTTTGTGTGCCTCAGTGACCCTTAAAGCTAGATCAGCAGCAGCTTAGGCTTCAGGTTGGACATCTAAGTTAGCCAGGTCTGAGGGTAGAGTCCTGACAAAGTGCAATCCAATTAAATGACAAAAACAGGTATCCAGAGCACCCCACCCAACCCTCACCCATTTCCCGCCTGCATTGCCTCCATGTGCCCCCTTTACATTTCTGTCTGCCCCCTCATATGCCTTTCTAGAACCGGCCCTGTTTCCCTCCTTCCTATCTGTTAACGGGGTTGTTGGAGCAGGGGCTTCGTTCCCTGACAGTTTTTTTTTTACTCTAAACCAACTTTTCAGACTTTTTCTTGTGTGGTGCTGCTGTAGGTGTAGCACATCTAAAATGCATCAGAATGGATACTTAGTCACATGTAGAGTTTCATATTGTCTTGTAGTCGTTTCAGTTGACTTAGTGATCATTCACAGATGACGATTAAAGCATTCGCATTATGAAAAGCGTATTAGTGTTGTAGTAAAAATCCCACTGATAGTTTTCTGTTTATCAGGAGGTTTAGTGCAGACAGTAGAGTGAGTTATCCCCTAGTTGCTGGTGCTCTTCGTCCCCTCCATGGACGAAGTGCCGAGCAGTAAGCTGAAACCTCAGGTTGGTGCTGATGACAGACCAGCTCCTTCAAAGGAAGTAAACTTAGGTTCCCAAACCTTGTTGTTTTTAATGGCTTAGAACTTATTTATCAAGGATTTGTAAATGATTTATTAATTACAAATACAACTTTTTGCTTTGTTACTGTCATGTAAACTCTTAAAAGTTAAGTTTAGTTGGCAAAGAAATTTCTGCCATGCGTCCTTCTATTCTTACAGCCTTTGTTAAAAAGAAAGCAAAGGAGCCTTTAGAGAATTCAGACGTGTTTTCTTTGACTTTTGCTCTGCTGGAAGCTTCTTATCTCTGTACTGACTAAGGAGCGCGTGTAAGTCTTATCATCGCCATGTGAAATCTGTTGAAACAGGAAAGAAGTAGCCTGGTACGAAGCCGAGCAACAGCGAAAAAAACGCTCAGTCTCCGAATCCACAGACGAGGCAGAGCGGTTCCTACTATCGCTGCCTTCATCGCCATTGTCGTCATCAACACCTTTCCCGGTGAAAACCACGCTAGGAAAAGGTGCGTGGGGCCTGTGTGTGTATGTCTCTCTGAAGGAGGGAAGCAGACAGTGGAGGGAGATAAGGGGAGAACTTGTTGTCCTTCGCCTCCTTCCTCGCTCACACACACGGGAGCTGCGGGGAACGCGAGATGTAAATCCGCTAGCCTGCACTCCAGCGGTGAGAGAGGCGACGTAAGAGACGGGAAAGAAAGATAAACTGAGCCAAATGCGCCTGCTGCTGCCTCTGAAGTCAGTCTTTCCTCTCTCCATCCCTTCCTGCTCCGCTCTCCCATTATTTCCTTCTCCCCTGCAACCCTGCCACCTTCCTCTCCCCTGCTCATATAAATATTTATAATGTGGCTATTCCTATTCTTTCTGTCCTTTTCATTCCCTCCTGTTCCCTGTCTCTGTCACACGGATGCTCTGTAGATGAATGTAACTCCTGCTGTTTAGTGTGTGCTGAACAGATTTGCTGGGAGATCAGGTTTAGCGTATTGATTTGGAAAGCGTCTCTGTGCAAACTTAGCCTCGGTCAGGTGTTACCATCTGCTCCCCAACTTTCTGCTCTTTCATCTTTTCATTTTCTATCAATCTTTTAGGTTTGTGTTGTTTTTGGTTTTTTTTACCTTTTTTCCCTGCAGCTTTTTTTTTCTCGTTCCTTTCCCTCTGCTTTTCTTTCCCTCTTCCTCTTCCCCTGTCTCCATACTCCTAACCTCCCTCTCTGGTTCCACTCCTTTCTCTCCAGCTCTTATTTTTCTCAGCTCTTATTTTTAGCAGGAAGTTGGTTGGCTCTTGGGGCCGCTGGCAGCCGTTCAAGGCTTTGTCAGGGATGGCAAATGTTGCAGAGGAGAGGAGAGGAGAGGAGAGGAGAGGAGAGGAGAGGAGAGGAGAGGAGAGTGGTGGGAAGGTAAGGGGATGACAGGGAAGGAGAGCGCAGAGGTTTAAAAATAATAGGGAGCCGAGAAAAGTGTCCATGTGTCTCCCCAGAGGAATAGTGCCTTACTTTGGTAAACTCACAGCTCACGGACCTGTAGACTGATGCCACACTTTGTTGCCTTGGTGATCCATCCTGTCAATCAGTATATAAAGGATCTAATGCTTCATTCTATTTACCTTTATTTATTTATGCATTTATTTACTTCTCAGAGCTTATTAGTGTGGCAGAGTTCACTAAACACTCTTTGATAATGTGTCCACATCCATCACTGGATGAGCAAAGCTTGATAAAAAGTAATTGTTGCTTTTGCAGCAAATATTCTGCCTCAGTCAGGCTTTCACATTTCTCTGCACATTTAGTCTCATAAATTCAAATTGTAATCCTTGAACACAGCAATCTGCTCTCCACAAACTCAGCCCACAGCTTTACCTCTGACTTCAGTAAATACATACTTTAAAGTCCGTGTATTGTTCAAGCTCTACTTTCTGCATCACTGTTGCTTTTTGTAATGTTCGCTGGCATGGTTTGGGGCTGGCACACTCACAGCTCCTATAAATATCTATTTTAACATATTTAGCACACATATGCATACATACATTTTAAAAATAAATGGAAGATGGCAGTCTTTATAATCTACAAAATAAATACAGCAAAGTTCAGTTGTGATTTTTCCAAAATTGAAACAAACTACAAGCCAAACTGTGATGAGTGGCTGCTCATAGACAGCCAAAGGTCTGGATGTGGCCCAGCATCAGTGCCCACGTCTGAGCAAATCTCTGTTACTTTACTAATGTGTGGATCACTTCAGTGTTTCACCTCATGATGCTTTTAACAGTGTATCAATCTATTATAACTATGTCTATAATATAATATCTTTATCTACAATATTCATGAATTTATATTTATAAATAGTAGATGTACAGTAATATATACAATGTCAAATATTTGCATAAGGGAGGTAACAACATCAATATACTCACAATAAGAAATTAACTTTAACTAGTCCTCAAGTTCAGCAGAGTGACCCTTGACCTCCGTGTGGTCACGCAGCTTGTGCTGGCTGACTACAGATGCTGCCTCTTTCTGTTTCCACTGGAATCACTTCATAAGGTAACAGATATAC
This sequence comes from Hemichromis elongatus, assembly GCA_015108515.1. Taxonomy (NCBI): domain Eukaryota; kingdom Metazoa; phylum Chordata; class Actinopteri; order Cichliformes; family Cichlidae; genus Hemichromis; species Hemichromis elongatus. The sequence goes on along the minus strand of VUQR01031422.1, from coordinate 15,773 downwards.
GTAACTGTACTTTTCGGGTTAAATCCGGTGCAAACGCTCACACTGAGCCTTCATTCTGCTTTCTTTTTTCATTTATGTTTTGATTTAATGTTGTGTAACAAACTTTTGCAATGAACACAAACTTAACTGAAATTTTGCTGACAAAATGAACGCACAACTATTGGTCCCTCTATTTTTTTGTACAAGCACAATGTGCATGCAGGAGAGCACCACTTCATAAAAAAGGACACGTTTGAACATGTTCATTGGGCAGCTTTTCAACTGGACTGCCGTGAGTGCAGATGTTTGCAAGGAACAGGTGAGAGGTGGAGAAAGTGGAGAAAGTTAAAAAAAAAAGGTTAGCGAGGGGGGGGGTGCAGACCTGGAGCTTGTGAGCAGCGCACTTCAGTCCAATTGTCTCCAATAATGGTGTCTTTGATCAGGCTTTCAGCGCTGAGCCGTGCCTGTGAACACGCGCGCTGTAGCAACCATCCGTGTGGATTTCGTGAGCTGAGGCAACCCTAAGTGTTTGCGTGTTTGTTTGTGTGCACTGCCCTCGCTGTAGGCTTGAGTGGCATTTTTATTCATGCCATGTGATAACGGGATCGGGCAGAGCAGAGAGGGAGTATACCGCAGCGAGTGTCGAGTGTTTAAATATGGATCTCCTCCTGCTTTGGTGTCGACTCTGGGTCAAGAGAGGAGCAGCTTTAATTCTTAAAGGCTTTGTTCTCCCTCTCTTTCCTTCTGTCTGCTTTTCCCCCTGATTGACATCAGTGACTCTTTTACTGACACCATACACTTACTTTAGATTCACTGTAGGAAAACACATTTCACCACTTGTAGTGCTTTTGTACTTTTCCTTTAATATGTAAAAACTAGTCCTGCACACAGGTTGTATAAACCAGTAAACATAAAATCGTGGAACGTCCTCATTTTTAAATTTGTTCACCGGTTCTTACTCGTGTCCTGTTTCGTGCTTACCTCGGGTCCTTGGTAACCTGGGACTAAATCACAGCCTGTTAAATTTATTCATTTCATGAAGTTGAGCACGCTGCTTCTGCTATTCCGCAAATGACTATGCTACTAATGCTCTGATATCATTAAGGTTTTTAATTTGTTTTTCTAAAAAAATTTTTTTTTTAAATTGCTTCACTGTTTAGCCACCAGTGTTTTTTTAGACCCAGTATATTGCTGCTTTGTCTGTGTTAATATATATGAAGTCGGTGATTAATAAGCTTGTTTCATTAGCTTGTTGTTACCTTTTGAACCATAGCTGCACACCACAGTAACCCACAATAACAGAGGATGCAGTGCTGCTTTAAGAAACAGCAGGAGCATTTCAGAAGTGTTAAATATAAAGATGATGTTTAAGTGCGGCATACATGTTTCCTGATCACAGACTCTTGAATTAGTGCAAAAGGCTTTCCAGATTTTACTCTGAACTCAAATGCTGTTTTAGGCAAATCAACACTTGTCAGAAAGCTTTTCTACAATTCACCTGTTTATGTTTCACGATGAACCAGCACAGAGACGAGCAGATGCGACAGATACCTGTTTAATCTGAGGTGAAGCTTTATAAATGAGCTCCTTTCCCCCGTGACGTTCCCTCGTGCAGATAAAGGACAGTGAAGCTCAGATGACGGTATGCAAAGAAGAGGTGTGATAAGCATTTGCTCTAATATTAACATTTAAAACTTCATGCAGAGATCATTTAGTCTCTGCTTTATTTTCCGGCCGGAAGTCAGTGGGAACAAAAGCAAACAAACTGGAACGAAAGCCCTTTATGACTGGGAGGACCTCCAGAGATGGGCAATAACACACTCAAAGACACAGCTCCCCTATGACATGTTATCAGCTCTTTTTTATTTATTAGATACATTTTTAGGTAGTGCTTCTTTAAAACTTAGACTGCACAAAGAGAACTAACCCAAGTCTTCATCGTGCTGCTGTCTCAGGCGCTGGATTCGTCTTTCTCCTAATAAAAGCAACGCTGCCCTCCCCTCTCTCCGACTCCAGATTGTGAGGTCCGCAGCCTTTAGCATCTTTGTTACAGCTCTTAATTTAGCGCCCGCTCTACTCTGTTCCCCTTTACTGCTGAATAATAGATAAGCGACGACCATGATGCGACTGCCGTGTCGGCACTTTAAACGCCAGTGTTTGTGTTTTATTTGCCTGGCAGAGTGAGAGGGTGTCTGCTGCTCTGCACCTGCCTCTGCTTCCATGGCTGTGTGTTTTATTTTTATGCCCCTTCATCTCCAACCTTTGTCAGGCGTTGAACTCCTCAACCCTTTCACCTCCCCGCTCGATCTCTTCTTTGCCTCCTTCTCTTCCATCGTTCGTCTCTTAGCTTTCTCTCTTTAGCTCTCTAACAGCGAGGTTATTAAACTTTCATAGCTGCTGCCTTTTTCTGGTCTGCTCTTCTCTCTTCCTTCGCCGTTCCTTATTTTGCCACATTTCTCACCTTTCCTTCCATCCTCAAGTCTTCTCGTCTTTTTTCACCTCCTTCTTTCCTTGTGTTTACTCAGCAGTGAGTGCTGCTGGGGGAGATCATAATGAGGAGGTTTGACACTCCTTTAGTGTTTTTAACATTGAGAAACTCAACAGAATTTCACGTGACTGTAAATTTAGGCAAACCTTTTCCCATCTGTCCCTCACTGCTTTTATATCTTTTATTTGCACGCCTAAAATACTGGATTACTTGTGTGCATACACGCCTGAGGGAGGGAGGGAGGGAGGGAGGGAGGACGATGCAGTGGAATGAAAAAATGATCTTGGAAAAATCTTTGCTTTTCCTTTCAAATAAGTTTCTTTTTCCCCCTTCAACTTCAGACAGTAAACCCTCGGTGACGGATATTGCTAACAAAATGATGGAAGTCTTTCTCATAATTTCCTAATTCTCTTTATCACTTTCTTTTCTGGGTCAGCATCAGTGTTTGTAATGTTTTGTATGCAAACTCAGTAGCCCTCTCTGTTAAGCAGACAGCAAACCAGCTGAGGCAAAACTGTCTCGTTTCACAATGAGTACAATCTCATAAAATACATGACTCTTGAAGTACCACGCTTATTAAAGTACAGTAGTATAGGCCTATTTAACACCACTTACAGTTTACAGGACAGATAGTTTTATTTCCTATATGAATGTTAATCATTTTAACTGTCATAAATGGGATGTGAGGAGTGATAATAATAACAGCTGTACTGCATTGAAACATTCACAGCAGGCGGGATATCTGGACCCTGCATCCAGGTCCAAACTTCACTGCGTTCATTAAGGCTTTTGTGTTTTTAACATGTGTTAATGCTTTGTATTTTGTTTTATTTAATCTGAACAAGCCCCTAAAAACCGTCAGTGATCACTATCGGCCTCTCCCGGTTTTTATGAACACTATTTGTTTTTAACTTAGTTTTTAAAACCTTACGATGTAACTCCAGCCCCGCCCATGCAGCAGTATATGAATGACTAACCTGGTGTTGTGGATGGATTGTCTCAGCTGTTCTCCTGACTGAAGTTTGGTCCGTCGGGAACTCTCGTGTCTCTTTACATACCTCCACAATTGTATATTATTTAATCTCAATTTTTTTTTGTTGAGATTTCCCGTGTACACGTACCACAGAGAGCCCAAGTACCACTAGTGGTACGTGTACCACAGTTTGAGAAAGACTGTGTTAGAGGGTTAAATGAAGAGCAGGAGGAGAGTCAGATGTAAATCAGTTTTTGTGGAGCTCTACAGACGTTTATCTACTGCCAGTGCAACCGATCTTGATTTTCACCGACTGTAGACGGTAATGGTTTAGCTCAAAGCAAAGCCTTGGCTAGATACATCCTCTAGGCGTGTTTGCATGGCTGAGGTCTCATCTGCTCTAAATGGATGATGATGGTCCCAGGTGAGGTGTTTTGGGCATTTCCTGTCACACTGCCACACCTGAAGTGCTGGGTGTTTCTGGTTGGACTGCTTTGGGACCAGAAAATGTCCACTTTTTTGTGTAGCATTTTATAAAACACAGAGTTGCAAAGTGCTTTGCAGTTGGGACAGTGGGAAAGAAAAACGTCCTTTTAACAGGGAAAAAACCTCTTACAGAACCAGGGTCATGAGCTTTGGCCGTCAGTCGCTACCAGTTGGGGTTGAGGACGTCATTCTATGAGTAGTCAAATAGGCCTGGTGTCAACATGTTGTTCATCCGAGCAGGACAGTTCATGTTCTCATGGATGAAAAAGATTATCCAAGGTTTTAAAATGACATTATATAAACCTTGGTACTAAAACACAATGGCCTGGAACTACCTGCAGAGCATTCCCTGCTCGTTGACGAGGTCTGATGATGTAGCTGCTTTGACGAGAACAATAAAGATACGTTCTGCAGAACAGCACAGTGTACAAGTGATGCTGTTTAGCATCAGCTAAATTTGGCATCAGTAGAAATAAAACGAAACAGATATGGGACATATGGCGAGTAGCCAGTGGTTTTATTCATCCGCATTCATTGGAAAAACCCACATTGCTTATTCTGAAAGTTGCAGCTTAATCTTCAGCCACATTATCCTGGAGGCAATTTTGTAACACTGAACATGGAAGCGGAGCAGACAGGATGAAAGAGGCAGAGATGGAGTGTTGGAGAGTGAAAGAGAAGAGACAGACCACCTACGAGGCCGCTTGATGATGCGCTGGATCTGTCTTTGTCACTGCTTTTATGTGTCTTTGCTCGTGTGTGTGTGTGTAATGCATTATGTTCAGCGAGGACATTGTGAAGTGTTAGAAGGTGCTGCTGTACTCAGATAAAATGTGTGTTTTGGATGCGTGGCGCAGTAGGTGGTGTTTGTGTATGCCGTCTCATAATTGCTGGCTGTCTTTGTTTTGCGTCTGCTTGTACGACTGTGTGTGTACATGTTTGTGTGTGTGTGTTTGTGAGTATGGGGATATGCAGCAGAGTGTGGGCGGTGATTTAAATGAAATGAGTATTAAGTTTAAGCTGAGGTGGGAAGGCAGAAGTCTTCCTGCCATCATCCAATTCTACCTTGTTGCATGTCTGTCCCTTCCTCACCTCTCTTTATCTCCCCTTTTTCTTTCCTTTATGTCACTTACTACTTTCTTTCCTCACATCCATTTTTTCCTCTCTGTGGCTGACTTGTATCGCACACACACACACACACACACACACACACACACACACACACACACACACACACACACACACACACACACACACACACACACAGAGGCTGGCTGAAACTGCACTGTCTGGCTGTTATCCCTCTATAATTTATACATAAAGGTAGACATATATAAAGACATGCAAGCTTCTGTACAGGCTATTAACAGAGATTGGTATGAAGGTGTGATCCTGGTTGATTACGACTTGGAATTTTAAGAGAACTCCATTGGCACAGCCGTGGCAGATATGCCAAGAAATAAGAGCAGTAAGACAATCAGAGATGGTGTGAAAGGGCCAATAAAAATCTACACAGAAACCACAAACATGCCCAAAATGCTGCTACTAAGCCACAATAAACAGCACAATGAAACTGCAGTAGGTGAAAATCCAAAAAAAATGTACTGAGTAGATTTGTCCTACTCTTGTATTATTAGGATTGCAGCTTTATTGGATCTTCTATTCATATTTTTTCACTTTCTTCAACTTTCAGAGGGATATAACTTTTACCCCAATACATTTACAGTATTACACATGGAATAGATATTTTACATTTACAATATAATAAGAGTCCAACACAATCAGATGACTGTTTTCATGCTAATAAATAGCAGTCTAATAAAACATTGACAGAAACCACCCAGCATTTTAAAACATTTTTATCCCTGAATTAATTCTGACAGAAAAAGTTAATTATATCAAAACTGTTATTAAAAGTATCAATGTAAGAATGATATAAAATCCATTCCATGGGCTATTTTCAGTCTGTTCCCAGAGCTCAGTGATTTTGTGGGGGAAGTATTATTATTAAAACAGGAATGATGGTTACACGTTTAGCTTTTGGTGCACGGCATTATATATAAGAGCTTTAGGTAGGCTAATCTCAGCCTTAAGGGTTTATCAAAGATGAATGTAACTACTGTGATGTCACCCATTAGTTATGAATAAAAAGGGTTTTTTTTGGGTGGTTTGGACACAGATGAATAATTTGAATAACAAGATGGAGTGCTAATTTATCAGCTAAGGGTAGAAAGCTTGGTTAGCAAGCAGCAGACAGCTGTACCACAAAGAGGTCATATTATCGTTCAACCCAGTAGACAAGGGGCTCTGTTGTTTGTACACCCATCAATCAAAGTAGCTAGGTGTCAAACTTGCTCTTGACTCTTTAAGAGTTAATGAGCTTAGAGGTGCTTTGAAAACTGGAATGTCTGTTTATTGTTAGCTAACTGTCTTGTGTTTCTATTACCATGCTTAGTATTTCATTGATGAGCCAAAGTTTAAAAACACTGACCTATTTGAGGGCTGATCACCTGATCAGTGTTAATGTTGTTGTTAGGAGACCTGGGTCGTCGACCCACAGTTTTGAGTTTTCTTTATTGTTGAGCTTTGAGTTTGCCATTATTCATTGTTTCTAGTCCTTTGGTTTCTTTGTCAGAGTTGTGTCTTCTGTTTTCTGTTCTGTGTTCCATACTTTATCTCCCCTGTCTGCTTTATCCAAGTCCACGTCTCTGTGTTATGTTTCCTGTTTTACTTTGAAGGTCCATGTCTTATGTTAATGTGTCTGGTTTTGCTTCCTTTGTCTCGTTAGCCCTGATTTGTCCCAGCCGTGTTTCCCTCCTGTTACCCATTCCCTAATTGCTCCCTTTGTGTATTTAAGCCTTGTGTTTCTCTGTGTCAGTGTTGTGGTCTACCCTCACTTGTGCTGTGTGTCTCTCGGTGTATTAGCAGAATCAGTTTCCCAGTTTAGTTTAGTATGTTTTTTCCCTGTCAGCAATAAAGCTGTGCCTTTTGAGTTTAAGTTTGTCTCCGAGTGTCTGCACTTTGGGTCCTCGGCACCACTCCTGCCTGCACACAGCCCTCACATGCTGTGGCACACAGGTGCAGACAAGAGAGTCATTTGCAAGAAAGCAGTGAGGAAAAAATATCATAAAATTTCAGCCAACCTTTAAAGATGCATGTTTTAAAGCCTACAAAAGCATAAAGAGACAATTAAAAATACAACACAATGACATAGAACCCCCCCCCCCTTACATCCACTCAGTGTCATTCAACATAAGAGACTTATGT
>VUQR01031421.1:0-11361 GCA_015108515.1 Hemichromis elongatus | reverse complement strand
CACCTTTTACCTGGATGATTGAGCATACATCAAAACATGGATAGAATTAATTACCTCTTTTTTGTGATAAATAAGATTCCTAGAAATTGTTGCTAATTATGTCACGATCCTGGGTCTTTTGACCCAGTGTTTTGAGTTTTAGTTTATTTTGATGTTTATGTTAACTTGGATAACCTAATGAACTTTAATTTGTTTATTAGTTTCCCCTCCTGTTTCATACCCCTGTGTTAAGTCTCCCTTGTCCTTCATGTGTTTTCATGTCTGTGTGTCTTTTGATGTCAAGTTCATATAGTCATGTCTGCTTTTCATGTTTCCTATTTTATTTTGAAGGTCTGTCCTATATCAGTGTAGTCAGCTTTGCTTCCTTTGTCTCGTTATGTCAGATTAGTGTCAGCTTGTTCTCCATGTGTTTCCACTTCCCCTAATCACCCGTGTGTGTGTATATAATCTGTGAGTTTCTGTTCATTCCTTGTCAGGTCGTCTGTTGTTCCAGGTTCCATGTTCCTGTTGTCCCATGTTCAAGGTTTTTCCTGTTCTATCTTAGTTCACCCAGTTTAGGTTATTGTTTAGTTTCACCTTTGCCTTTTGTTTTGTATTTCTTTAGTAGCCTTAATAAACGGCTCATTTTGTTACACCTAAGTTTTTGTTTCCTCTCCTTGTGTGTTGCTCTTGGGTCCACCTTCTCACTCCACACAGTCAGCCTCGCAGCCAGACTGTGACATTCAGTGCTGCTGATACAAGGTGCAGTAAGATGGAGACAGCTTCACCCGTCTGTTTGTTGAAGAAGAATAACGCGACCGCACCGCGTTTACTTGTTAGTAACGTAACGGCGTAACAATAGAAATAGTAATCAGTTCGATTACTCGTTACTGAAAAAAGTAACGCCGTTACTCCCATCACTGCTGCTGATTACCTTCAGATTTGTAGATGGGCTACAGGATTTGACACACTCGTCCCGTCACTGAGCAGATCCACCCCGTGGCTGCAGCTGATTCTGAAACAGAAGCTGATGCTCAATTACGATGTGTGTGTGGTCTTTGGCTGTGATAAGCTGGTGTTTGTGTTTTTAACTAACTAAAACTAGCTGTGAACACATTTTAGTTAATCAGATTTGTGTGCATAAATCACTAATTTATTGATATTTGTGGACCTGAAATTGTTCAAATTTATCAAACAAATTTGGTTTGACCGCATGTATGAACAAATGAATGCCCGGCTCTTGTTTAAACACGAGTCTTTATAACATATACTACTACTACCAAAAAAAAACGGTAATAATGAGAATGAAATCACTCAAATCACACCAGGATCATGACAAACAGGTTTCTCCTTCTATCTGCCGTGGATCCGGCTTTTGGACAAAGGTTTTTGAGTCTGAGGCTCTTGTTTTAAAAGGTGTTCCTAGTATATTATTCATATTTTAACTTTCAGGTATTTTGATTTTTAAAAGCCTGTTAGATGAGAGGTTAAAAGCCCCTTTACCAGTCAGATTAACTCACCACGGTTTTCAGGGTTTTCCACTAGGTCATGTTTCCTGGTAGCGCGTCACACGATGAGTCATGAGAGCGCCTCGTTTACAAAAATCAAAACCACCATTTTTTAAACCTTGGAACGAGGAAATGGCTACAGAAACAATGTCATGGGGCCTGGGTTCGAAAACTCACAGACCAAGCAGCAGGTTTGTCGTCGCCTCCGCGTCCACCTTTGTTGCAGCATTCGTGTCACATACCAATTACGTCAGGGAACACTTGTCCACGTTGCTATAACAACAACCATCCTTTGGAGGGCACATTTGTAGGCTGATTGCATCACAGCAAAGTGACAAAGGCTGTCCCAATTCAAAGTCTTCTCCAAATGAGCCCACAAATGCTTCCTCCTTTTTCCTTGGATGTTAGGTGCATCTGTCGTGGCTCAAGCTATCCCAAGATTCATTGCAGAGTAAAGGTTGAAGAAATCTTTGAGAAAAAAATGGAGGATGGTCGAAGCGAAGCGGTCCAGAAATAATTTTTAAAGTACGTACCCAATTTTATCTTACTTAAATATCCTGTGGAACATTCCCACAGGGCTTAAATATGGGACTCTCCACCATTTGACCCTAGAACTGAAGAAGCTTCTTGGATGAGAGGTGAAACGTCTTCAAGCAACCTAAAGAAGTCCAGACGCCTTTTCTTTACAGCTCCTTAGACTACGATGAGCTGGATGATTGAGAACCTTCGCAGACAACTGTTAGAAGTCAGATTATGTCAAGAACCAATCAGCTAAGCGAAACGAGTCAATCATTACTTTAAGAACTGAAGGTCAGTCAGTCCAGAAAATTGTTAAAACTTTGAATGTGTCCCCAACTGCAGTCACAAAAACCATCAAGCACTATGATAAAACTGTCTCACATGAGGATGTCCCCAGGAAAGGAAGACCAAGAGTCCCCTCTGCTGCTGTGGATACATCCATTTGAGTCACCGGCATCAGAAATCACAAGTTAGCAGCACTCAGATCAGAGCCCAGCTAAATGTCACACAGAGCTCCAGTAGCAGACACATCTCTACATGTTCAGAGGAGAATGTGTGAATCAGGCGTTTATGGTCAAATAGCTGCTAAGAAACCACGACTAAGGAAAAGCAACAAGCAGAAGAGACAAAAAGATGAATATAACCAACAAACCAAGGTAGCTAAGGTAAGACACGAAGGCTCCAAAACGAAACAGGAAATGAAACTGAAATGCTGACTAAGGAGGAAGGATGTCAGAGGAGGGAACAACAAATCAGATTAATCCTACAAGTGGAGCTAAAACCTGACAGGACCAGAAAAGTAGCGATTATGAGAAAATACTCAACAGGAAACAGCAAACATACAAAGAGATGTAAACCTGAAGATGTAAACCTGTAAACTCTAACCGTCAGAAATGAGACACGAGCATCATGATTAGTTTTTGTAGGTTTTATCAAAAAGAAAAAAGAGTGAAGAGAAGTTTGAGTGTTTGATGTTGGAAAGAGCTGAAAGAAAGAAACAGACGCAAGTCCTCCAGAAAAAGACAGCGAGGAGGCGGGGCCTCAACGCCACTTCATCTCCTTTGCCAATGAAGGTCACTTGGGCAAAAGGTCAGCACATTTGATTTCCAAGTTTTTTCCCTGTGCCACGTCTCTACCTATCAGCATAGAGAAAGGAGAAAAAAACATTAAGTGTAGTAGTGTGTGTGTGTGTGTGTGTGTGTGTGTGTGTACAAACACACGGGGAAACATCAGTGGTGAACATATCAATCAGGTGTGACAGCGTTAAAGTGTGAGGCTGTGACACGACAGCAGCTTCCTGCCAGGAGGCTCGTCTCTCTAATGACAGGCACTGCTGTGGAACGACACACACACGATCTCTCTCTTTGATAACTATCACTGTCAGGGGGAGACAGAGCCCAATGTATGACAATTTGTTCATTATCATAGTGAATAGATTTTCAGAGGCTCCCTCGCCGTCTGCCCGTGGCGGATAGATGAATATCAAACAGGCCGTCTTTGTCCTGGGGGCCAAATTTAGGAAATAACATCTCATCCACCTCTCTGCCTGCCTCTCTCCATCTCTGCCCCCCCAGAAGGACCAGTGACACTTCAAGTACCTATCACTCAGCCCTGTGTGTGTGTGTGTGTGTGGCTTCTAAGGATATGTGTAAAAGACAAAAAACTTTAAGCCGAGAGATAAAAAGTCATAAAATTTACTCCCCAAATACTGTCTGCATGCAGTCAGGCACTCTAAAGGCTTCGTAGTTAAAAGCATTAGAAGAACAGAGATGTGTGTGAATGTGTGTGAGCAGCAGATACACACTCAGACCTCCTCACTGTGAGGCAGCACCGCTAACCGCTGCAGCATCGCACCGACAACCATCTGAGCATGCGCACACTGACAGTGGAACACACAAACATGCTTTTACATTCACAAATGGCGTCTGCGTTTGATCATCATCGAGACGGCTCAGAGGGATGAGCAGACTTCATCCAAAGTGTAACAGAAACCACCAAGCTGAGCCACAAAGGGAACAACTCCAAAAACTGTCTTTGGCTTGAATATGAGGTGAATCTGCAGATGTGTCCATGTCCAGGAACTAAAACAGGAAAATGAAAAATGAAACATCAGAATGTGGGTTACCTCACGCTCGCCACCCCTCGCCCATGTTCACGCCTGTTGTTTCCAAAATCCTGAGGCGAGTGCACACGCAGCCTGCCCAACAATCCTCTTGACCGGGAAAGTTTTTTTTAGTATGAGATAATTTATGAAAATGACTTTTTGCTCATTTTGTTTAATGTATGCACTTTAACAATTAATAACCCAAGTGCTGGGAGATTTTCAAGTAAAGGCCATTAATTTGTATAAATCTGCCAGGCTCTGACAGCAAGAGATTCTTTAAACTGATCTGAGGGAAAGTGAAATTATTCTCTAGCCTCGGGTTAAATATTACTTTTCTCCGGGACTTGTGCAGGTCTGCCGGCTCCTTGCTGCTTTCTGACCTTGTCATTGATCTCTCTCACTTTTTCTCTATCTCCTTTTCTCTGCTTCCGCCATGCGTTTGCATTCTTTGGCCTCATTTGTTTGTGAGTGGCCTCAAGGCCTTTTGGCAAACCTCCTCCTGAATCCGAATGCGACTGCAGAGGACCCTGGTCTCAGCCGTCAAAGCCCGAGTCCCTCTGTCGATTAAATAGTGTCTGTGTTCTTCACAGGAGATTCGATGAAGAGGTGTACACAGAAGGAGTGTTGGCTGTGGAAGCTTGGAAATCAACTAAATATCAGCAAATATCAAAGAAATCAGAAACAAAACACATTTTTAAATTTACCAACAATTCAGAACATTTAAAGTATAAAGTTAATGACATCCTGGTGATTTTAAGCTTCAGCTGTTTGGTGGGAGCCATGGCCTCCAGCTGAGTTAAGCCTTCTCTCTTCCTGTAACAGCCGTGTCCTGGCGCCGGCGTCACGGTCTGGAGACTGTGGTTGGAGACACGCCACCCACGGATGTCCCAGGTCTAGGAGCAGACTATCTGTGCAGCCTGAGGGCCTGCAGGTACCGTCTCGTGCTAATAGTAGCGACAAGGACTGAGAGAGCAAAGAGCTTTGGCCCGGTTTGAGGGCGGGCGGCTGTTTCCACGTGTTTCACTGCGAGCGTGAAGCGTATCTGCGCTCAGCCTGGACTGAAGCGCAGCGCTGCTGTCTGCGTGTGGCTGGGGGGCTTGCAGCACCGGGGCCTTCCCATGTTCAGCGTTACCGTATTTAAAATGTCTTCAGGTTTTTACATTTTTACTAAAATCCATTTTTTCATTCAGCAGTTGTTAGTTTTAGCATCAGCTGTTTTGTGTTATGGTCTATTTGTAAAATGCTGAGATACAGGAAGTAAGTGTGTCCTTACAGAATAAGAGCTGATGTAAAACTAAATGATATTATTCTGTGATTTATGTCATTCAACAGTTTCTAAGGACACATAGAGCAAATTAAAATATTGTAATACTGTCTTTAAGCAGCATCTTGAGATGATTAAACAACATAAAGTTCATATTTTATTGGCTTTGACAGATGACTTTGGGGAACAACAGGAGAGCGGTCACTCGGAGAGGTGAAAGCCTGAGGGATTTCCTGTAGGAGCAGGGAACGTCAGAAGGTGAGCAGGCAGGTGAACGACCAGGGAGGTGACTCTGGCAAGAGTCCGCACTTCAGCGAGGAAGCGGGGAGGTAAAGCAGTTAGCACAGGGAGCCCATCGCCGCCACGGAGGCCGACAGTCTGAGTGCTGGAGCCCGATCAGAGTCTGAGCTCAGATCAGCCGAGCCTTCTGCTCAACGTCTACAATCTGCAGGAAACTTTTATGGTTAAAAATTTGTATAAATTTTAACTAAATCATATGAAAACAGGCGTCTTTGCACACAATGAAATCTGAGGCGGTGTTTGAACACAAATATCTCAAAATCAGTTCAAACGAATCCGGATCTGTCGTTCAGATGGACACATACAAATATTTACTCAGTAAACATTGGGATGGTCCCATATTTGAGAAAACCCTATTAAAAAAATGGACTCTGCAAAAGACGACCAGTGAAATCTCCTGATGATAGAAAGTTGGATTTCACACAATAAAACCTGTAGAGTTATTTCTCAAACCATAACATCTGCTCTGCCATCTCTGATTTGCATAAAAATGTCACGGTCAAAAGTTTGAATACACAATACTTATCTTGGTGTCATATACCAAAAACCTTTTGAGAAATCGGCTTTTTAAGCCTGTCGACAATTTTCTGGCTCACTGAAAATTATAAAAGCTCAAATCCTCAAACATTCCCTTTTCTTTCTTTCTGTAATTTTATTTCAAAAGACGATTTTGGTTTTGACTCTCGGAGCTCTGCATGGAGAGGCCCGGCGTGACGGCAGAGACGTACAAACATCTCCAGCGGGTTGCTGCTAACGGGCTCGACTGGCTGTGAGGGCTGAAGGAGACGCAGCTTCTGCAGCAGCGGCCTCCAGACTGTGGACTCGCTGAGAAGTGCAATTTTATTTTACTTTAATTAGTCTTCATTTTCAGAGGCTCAAAAATTACATGATTTCAAAGTAAGGAAGGGTATAAGCACTTCTCTACTGCAGTGCCTCTTTCAGCCTGCTGCCCGGCTTCCTTTATCTACATCGCAGACATTTAAGGAGCTTCATTCATCATATTCACCACATTTGAAACAAGGCAAACGGAGGCGCCTGCAGCAGCCCGCACTCCTGCCCAACACCGACGCGCGTCTAGGTCCCGGCCCGGGCTTTGTTCCAGTGAAAACACGACACTGCAAACCAAATCGCTCTTTTGGTTTTACTTTGATTATTCCAGTAAAATCTAATAAGAGCCCTCTTTGTTCCAATGCTCACTGACTTATAGTTTCATTATTTGACCCTCTTTGCTCTTTTCTAATCAACGTACTCTGTAAATCACACCTACAGCAGGCTTCTATAAAACAGCTGCTGCATTTTTATCACAATAATTCAGTATTTTTATTGATAATGGAGCTAAATCACGGTAATAAAAATGAATTTGTTAGAGCAGAACTGGCACTGCTTTTCATGCATCAACGCAGTTTTAATTCACTTTTCCAATACGTGTCCATCCCTCTCTCCTCCCTCTCCTCTCCTCCTCCTGCTGGAAGTTTTTTAAGTTCAGACTCTGAGAGCATGTCTTCATTAGCTGCATTAACATTCACAGGCTGTAGTAAATTCTGACAGTGAAAAGGTCCCCGTAACCTTTAGTTGTGCAGAAATTTACTTCCCTAGAAAATTACAGCTGGCACTGTCTTAATTAATGCCCGCTTTCTTCTCTTGAAAACCCCGAGCCTGTCAGCCGGGGGAGGAGAGGAGGAAGAAGACGAAGAAATTAGAAAAACAGTGGAAAGAAAAAGGGGAGAAGTGGGGAGAAAGGAAATCAGAGAGGAGACCATGGGGGAGATTTGAGTCCACTAAAAGCTTTTACTTGGAGTCTGCGACGTGTGAGATGAAATGGTGAATAAAGAATCACAGTGCTGCTGTTTGTGTGTGCAGCAGCTATTCCCCAGTAAGGAGATTCAATAGATTCAAATCTATACTATCTCCTACACTACTCCCATCTCCCCTCGCTCTCATTTTCTTCTTTTGTCATCCAAAGTGGGGGTGCGAGGCAGAGGCGAGGGGCTTTGGAGGAAACTAATACATATTTTATCCCAGGCTATCTGCTGGTTGCAGATACTGCTGTTTTCCAGGCCCTCGCGGCTAAAGAAGAAGAAATCTATCTTCACGCTGGTCACCCAGCATCGCAATCTGCAGCGGTACTGATTGGGCCGCAGCCTAAATCCCCAGCATGTGTCTGCAGCGCACGTACAGGACCAGCGTTTTAGGCACCGGCGGAAAAAGATGGTGCTCACCGATACTTGTTCCCTCCCAGGACTCCGTCATCTTTGTGTCTCTCCCTCTCTCAGCATCCCTGTCGCCCTTTCCTCCTCCTTCCGTCTCTGCAGACGCTAATTAGAGAAGTGAGTTGCAGCTCTGTTGATAGACAAATGTCAGCAGGCGTCTCCAGTTGCCTGGTAATTGCCTGAATCACAGAGAGCAAAGATGTTGAGGAGACGAGACCTTGTACACTGTCCTGCCTCCCATCCTCCTGCATCTACAAGTCCTGGGAAGCAAAGCCTTAGAGGAGGCTTGGGCTAAATTTGAGGTTCAAACCTAAACGTTTACAATTTTATATATAAAACCCAAACAAAGGTTTCACAGATCAGGGAAAATCAAAAAAATAATAATCTGGTCCTTACCAGATACAACCTGAGACGAACAGAAATAGACGACATAGTCTTCCATGTTGTCATTGTTTATATTTATAGCAGAAGCAGTGAGGTCAACACCAAGCTCTCGTCCAGCAGCTGCAGACCCTGCCCGGCACTCAGCTGGCTGTCGCTCAGGAGGTAGGGCAGGTCGGAAGGTTGGTGGTTCGATTCCTGGCTGTGCGTTAGTTAGAAAGCACTGACGAAGCATCGACAGCAGTGCTGGGTGGATAATTTGAAGATCTGCTGAGAATCAGGTGATTGTTAGGACTGGTAAAAGCTTAGAAGTGGAAGAGGGAGCACTGTGGTACGTTCTACCACCACCAAGGGGCACGATCGAAACTGTCCAGCTACGCTCTTGGATTTTGTTGTGCTCATTTGTGATAAACACAAAAATTTGTGAATGAATCATTGAGAGTTTTTAGGGACACCGAAGACCCCTGATGGTGGGAACTAGGAAGAGAATGAAGGGAACTTTAGCTAAGTGGCAAACGTTCTTCATCGTTCTCTTTTCTCTGAGTGTTTCAATTCAGTTTGATCAATATAGCACAACAAGAGCCAGCTGAAGGTGCTTTATCGTGTAAGGTAAAGACCCTGCATGAGCAAGCACTCTGAAACAGTGGGAAGGAAAAACTCCCTTTTCACAGGAAGAAGCCTCGTGTAGAACCAGGTTCAGGAGAAGCGACACGTCTCAGCATCACTACATAAAAAATGACGAGTCACAAAGAAGCATCGAGCGGCTCGATCCGTCGGTTGCTGTCTGAGCATGGAGTGTCCGTCCCCTCGATCGTCACGGGGGCCCCACCCACGGTGACACGGTGGCACTTGACTCCCCTCAGGTAAGAGACCTTAATGGAAGTGGTGAAAAAACGTCTTTGGGTTGGAGGGCCTCTTCACAGCCTTTAGTTTGAGAAAAGCATGAAAACATTAACACGGCTCCCACTTTGCTCACAACAAATGATTAAAGTATGAAGAAAACTTTATGATAACACGGCGCTCGAGCCGTGCACTCTGCGAGCAGCTGGTCATTATTTTGTAACACATCAGGAAATTTGGGGGCGTCTAACGTCAAGTAGTTAGGACTTTATTTTTAACAAATGGGCAGCAAGCTTCAGGCTACTTGTTTAGCAGTCCACATATGACACCTCCATTAGAAGAACACCCTGACCGCTCTGCACTAAATTCTCATGTCTCCTAATTATAAAGGTTTGACTCTGGCCTTAGTTAGTACCACCAGAGACTCCTCTCTAAATAACAGCTCGAGCCACACCATCAAATATCTTCATCTCATTTACACAAGAGCTCCTTCGCTCTCTGTCTTACATCTCTTTTAGCTCACCCTTCCTCCTTCTGTGTGATTTGGTGACTTTATGCACACATTAGCATCAGTCCACCAGCACAGTTACAGATACCAATTATATCCGTTAATCAGAACAATTAGAGTTGGAGGGATCACAGGGCTTTGTGTCAGACTGTTAAAGCAGGCGCCTAATGAGTGTCAGCCTAACGAACATCCGCCGCGTGTCTGCGTGGAAACCGAAGCTCAAACTTCCAGCGGCGTTTCCCGTTCGTTTGCTTCTCAGCGAACGCGAGGAACGCTCTCGTATGTGTGTGGAAGCTGTTTAAGGCGCCGCAGCAGAACAAACTCAGATTAAAGCCGAGGCGTCGTCGCAGCTCGCACGCGCTCACGTACGCTCGGCTCGGCCTCGTCCAGCTCGCTGTCGTACCTGTGATGATAAACGGCTCCAGATTTTAAGATTCCCATTTCTAATTTTCTGAGTGGAGAGGCAGGACTGTGGCGATTGATCAAATTGGGCAGCGAGTTAAGCTTGACCCCCCCATCCTCCATCTTCCTTTTCTCTTTTTTTCTTCATCTCTTACCCCTTTTCCTGCAGAAAGACTCTCCTAAAATATTAAAGCAGATTTATGAATGGTCACTGCTGCCCCATCTATTAATATCTGCAAAATTGACAAGAAATGATGCATTTCATTGGGTGGGAGAGACAAATGATGAATTTGCTTTGTGCAGATGTGATGGATGCAGATTAGAGCTTTCACCTGGTTTTCCTCCCGTGCAAACCGCCGAGTGGAAACAGTCACAGAATGTGCCGGCGCTCTCACGCCTCCTCTGAGGTGCTGTAAAGGGAAATTAGCTGTAATTCAGCTTCTCGTCTTTTATTTTGAAAAGACGAGAAGCGTTCTGTGGTGCCCTTATCAGTACACGGTGCTCAGCAAATGTTAATGTTCTATGTTGTAAGGTCACCACATTGGCTGAAGAGTCCTGTGAGTGTGATGAAGGCGGCTATCGTCTCTCCTCAGGCTGCAGACAGCAAACGGCTCGAAGCTTTATTCCCTCTGTAGCTCGTGCCTACATGAGACGCTTCGGATGGTTTCACCTCACAATGACTACAACACAGCAAAGCATTGGCCAGCACGGAGACACCGAGCGTGAACCGCGCAGACTCACTAAAATGATTCTTTGCCCTCAATAAAGGCGAAAAAGTCATTTGGCTTAAAATGCAGCAAAAATATTATTTATTGAAATAATTAGTAATAAAGGAAACAACGTTTTACATGAACTGAGACTCTTTGGAGCAAATACCGTTAAAGATTTACTTTGTAACTATGAAAGAAAGTTACATGCAAAATAAAGCCAGAGTGCAGAAAGGAGACACACACACACACAAACCCACACACACAGACACACACACACAAACTTACACAGACCCACAAACACACACACACACAGACACACAGACCCACAAACACACACACACACACACAGAGACCCACACACACACACACACACACACACACACACACACACACACACACACACACCCACACACACAGAGACACACACACACACAGAGACACACACAGACACACACACACACGCACACACACAGAGACACACACAGACAGACACACACACACAGAGACACACACACAGAGACACACACAGACACACACACAGACACACACACACACACACACACACACACAGATGTTGCACAAAATGAGATGAAACACCTGCAGATTTTATTTGAGGACAGCATCAGAGCAGACCTG
>VUQR01031419.1:0-22796 GCA_015108515.1 Hemichromis elongatus | reverse complement strand
CTCACTTGTTCTTTCTTGCAAACGTTTATTCCTTGCTGCTATTTTTTATTTCCCCAAAGTTTGGACCTCATTTCACCTTTGCTTCTATTATTCCTCGCATCACGTCTTCCAAATCTATTTTCTCATATGTCCATAGATTCAGTCTGCTTTGTGTCTGTCTGCCCCACCGCCCGTTCGACCTTAGCCCCGCCTCTTTCTCTCTTTCCCTTTTGGTCTCCTCTTGTCTCCTTCCTCTCGGAGGGGTTGCTGTCCTGCCCGAGTGCAGCACGGTGACCATCGATTCATCAAAGTGTCACAGCACGCCACCACAGCTCTGTGTGCCTGCTACTGAACAACTGCACCAGCAAAGCAAACAACAGCACCTGCACACAAACACAGGCGCAGGTAGAACCTGGAGTGCTGCCCCAGCAAGGTCACACCTCTCCCTGTACACTCATTTGGCAGCCTGAGCACGGGAGATGCTAAGTGCCAAGTGGATGCTGCCAGTGGCACAGCGGGCTAAGCAGTGGACAACATATCTGTTGAACATCCACAGAGTTAACATTCCACTACAAGCATTCTGCAAACAGTTCCCAATGGCATGATGGAAGATGAAATATTATAAGCACTTAAAAACGATGGCCATTTCCTAATTGCTGAACTAGCATCTCTTCTTCTGCGTCTCTTTGGCATTCACTGGTTCACCAGAATTTACACAATGTGAGAAAACATGACCTTCTTACTTTACCGGTGGCTAAAAAAGCACTGCCAGCAGTGTCTTTATGGGGTCTTTATGGTGTGTCAGTAGAGTCCACTGCAGGATGGGCTCTTCCCTGCAGATTTACACCGAAGGCCTTCAGAGTAGGTCACCAGCTCCCAGATGCTAATTTCATAATGCATCCTGGGCGAGCTTTAAATAATTCATCCAAGCCCCCAAGTGTAGGATCCACTTAATCAAAGGATCCAGGTTTTCAAAGAACAGGGACAGCAGACTTACAGAACCTCGGTTAACCTCGCTTGAATCTTACGATGACCTTTTTTTCTGCAGTTGCACATAATTTAGAATGAGCATGACCGCAGGGTGCAGCAGAAACATCTGGCCAGCATCCCTGTTATCACCCCTCGATATGAAAATCAAACTCGATAATGTTGGAAATCGGTCCTTAATGGCCACAGAAGTGCATTTTCAAGCGTCTGTTTTTCCACAATTGAATTCTGAGTTTGAGCCTGACTGTTTTTCATCAGGAATATAAGTGTTTTTGGCTACAGCCAGGAAAAAAAAACAGCTTCTCGTAACACTCTAGCTTAGTCTTTTGTCCAAGATTGCATGCATCATTATCAGTTTAGGAGTCGATCACTTGGCACTGCTGCTTACAATTCAAAACAGCATTTAGCTGAGCTCTGGCAGCAAACGTATCCTCCATCATTATTACTTTTTTTTCTTTTTTTTTTGCTTCGCTTAATTGTGTCCATAAAACACGGAGCCTGCGTTCCTGCCTGGTTGATCACCTGTCATATATCAACATGTGTAGTGTGCTTCATGCTGTAATGGCGTGTGCACTGTGTGTGAAAACCTTATATTTAGTTGCAGAACACACTGTCTTTGTAATGTTTTCACTTCAGCTGGTAGCACCTCAAGAGTCACGAAATCAATTATTTCTTCAGTTTGATGCTGAAAGTGATTAATAACAATTCAATCGCCCTAACCTTCCTGGTATTATTTTATAATACAGTCCACTCTACTCATCTTTACTCAGTACAATAGGTTGGCAGACCCTTTTGATCCCTATCAAGCTCTGCAATCTGTCTGCTCTACAGTGTGAGCTCCTGATTGGCATTGTCTAACCGAGGCGCTGTAATGAGGGAGATGATGAGGAGATTATTGACTAGGTTGTGGGTAAGAAAGTCAGGTGGGAGAGTTAGATGTGGGGGTTTTACCTGGATATTAGTATTGACCTGATAGTAATTGGGAGGCTGGATGCTCACTTGCTGAGCCTATTTAAAGGCTTTAATGAAAAATCAGATGAAGATAGCTCTCGCTTTGATCCTTTTTTGTTCTTCTCTCTTGATTCTTCTTAAAGAAGAGGGTGGAAAAAAAAGAGTAAATGATTTTACACATCCCAAGAATTCACTTACAAATTTCTACGGCGAGAAAACAGCTAAACTCTGGATGCAGCGTTATACGTGTATTTTAATTCTGTTCAACACTGTCTGCGTACGAGTGCACTCACATTAGCATCTTTCGGAAGAGGTCAAGCGCACATGAAGCACTGAAAAGTGACGGTGGAGAGGCTTCTGCCTGTTTTTGGACCAGACAGGCCCTTGGGAGTCAACAGTGGCATGTTAGATACACTGTGGCTGGATTAACCTCGAGCTGCTGCCAATGCCATCCAGACAGCCTATATCTTAACCTTCTGAAACTATCTGCTTTTCCCCTTCTCCCCCCTAAAAAAACATTTCCTCTATCTGGGGAAAAAAACAAAAACAAACTCTGTTTGTATCTGTGTGTGTGCATGTGCTTTTGGGTGGGTGGATGTTTTTTTCAGTAGCAATTCAGGATACATAAACACCCGGATGTGGTGTGTAGCCCCTGAAATCTTTGACATTCACTTTGATTATTACCATGAGAACAAATGCAGCATTTGCTTGTCCGGTTAACCAGTTATAAACACACCTTTGTTTTGGGTTTGTTTGGGGGGGGGGGTTTTCAACATTGAGTGAAACTAATAAGTATTTTTGCTAAGCCCCTTCCCTTTTTGTCCCTTTAGTTGTCTTCATGCTTGGTGTCTTATTACCTGTAAATCCCTGCTGGTTTCTCAGACATGAGGCATATTTCAGAATAAAAATATGGACAGATTTTGGGCTTTGAGATTTTCCTACCCATCACAGAGTGTACACAAAGTAGAACAGAGTCTATATGCTTCACAACCATTCAATAAAAGCTACATGTCCACCTCCACCCTACCCCCACAACCCATCAAAGCAGCCTCTACTTTTACCTGTCTCAAAGCTGCGATGTGTTTACTCAATATTCCTTATTTAAACTATCACTTTTTTTATGCCCCCAGGTAGCATGCATTGATTTATCACAGACATTTGCCCTGTTTGTCTGTGCATACAAATGAACAAAACAAATATATCGTATCTGCTGCAAGTCTTGCATTCTGCTTGCTGAATAATGTGGGTTAGTCAGATAACAGATGTCCTGCAATTACATTCTCCTAATTACATTTTAATCAGGCTACATTATGATGCAGGTTTTCTGGCTGAAGTGAACAAAAGGAATATATATTGTGTATTTCTATTAACAGCATGTGCAAGGATATATTTATTTAGCTCACTTCTGTGTGACCACAAATATGTTCATAGTGTACCAGATATCTGATGTAGCATAATTATCTTAAAATTTAATCACAATCCTCTTGTTACAAAGGGAGAGATTTAAATCTGACAGTTCACATTTAGCGTTCTTTGAGGGGGTTTTATGGGGTTTTTTGACATAAAGAACACCATTGCCACTTAAATACACTGAAAACAAATTCTGTAAAAATACATTACAGTGTCTTTCATCTATTCATTCATTCATCCAATTCAGGGATCCAACATACAACAATTCCCACTCACATTCATACCTAGAATCATCAGTTAACCTATGCATTTATTTTTACCATTCAATATTACAGAAATGCCCATAAAGTTTGATTTAAAAAAGAAGAAGAAGAAAAACGCAGGTATTGTAGAGGCAAAAAATTACAACCATCTTCATTTTGTTTTTTTTATATACATTTTTTTTTACATTTTATGAAATCAAATGAATGTGTTATTAAAGGGCACATCAACCCAAACTGAAATGTATATATTTTTCACCAGTCCGTAGTGCTATTTCCTCATCTAGATTGTTTTTGCATGGTTTGAAGGTGCCATCTTTTTGCTCCACATTCAAGCGGCCATTAGCTGTGTCCAATAATTCCATCATATTCAAGAGAAGGCCGGCATTTCCACAGCAGATATCCACCCAACCCGGCAGGTGACACCAAAACCCTTTAGATGAAGGGTCTCAAACTCCACTCCTCGAGGGCCGGTGTCCTGAAATTTTTCCGTGTGTCCCTGTTGCAACACACCTGAATAAAATTAGTAGGTCATTAGCAAGACTCAAGAAGTGGCAACCCCCAACCCTACTCAAGTAAATTTAAGTAAATGTAACCGTTTGGAAACATGTACTTCTAAAAGTACTTTTATTTCACCATGTTCATTCACTCATGAGCTGCTGTAACATGATTCAAATGCCTGGATTGCCACTTCAGCATGCAGTCAAGTTCTATAGAGTTTCGCTAATGACCTGCTAATTGTGTTCAGGTGTGTTACAACAGGGACATATGGAAAAGTTTCAGGACAGCGGCCCTCGAGGACTGAAGTTTGAGACTCCTGCTCTAGATAGAGGAAAAGTAATATAGACTGGGGGCAATGTGGAAATTTTATTTGGGAATAATCTGCCTCTTTCACTATTAAATAATATGTGTATAAACACAGTAATTTGTAAATTAACTCTAAAAGCACAGACAAAATGCAGAGTTGTGCATAATATAGCTAGTGCAATGACACATCATTCCTCATTAGCGATTAATTACAGCCAAATCCTAACATTGATTAAAAGTCTCGGCTGTGCTCAGATCAGTCGAAGACAAGTCATTTAGCTTGGGGATTGAAAACGCTCACAGACACATAGACGACGCTTCTTACATCCACCCCTTGTACGGATACAATTAAAATCTCAGATTGAAGGCAGTTTAAGTGGCTGCTGGAAAAAAAAAATGCAAGATGAGTTCAATTAATGTAGCAATCAAGTACGTCTCCTCCTCTCCCCTCTCGTCGCCTCGACTCCTCTTCTCGAGCTATGTCATGTATTAACGTGGGAACCTATTATTAATGTGGTGGTAGGACCAGTGCTGTGTGTGATGAACAAGCATGTGATGATGGAGGTGGTGGGGGAGAAAGCTGAGAGAAGGGGGGGCGAGCCATTTAGCACTGCAATATTAATGGCTTATGCTGTAGGTGATAATGGATGTTGCTGCATTTGGTGCAAAATGTTTGACTGTGGGTGTGCATTTGTATAATTTTCTTTCTTGAGTGTAGATGAGTGTTTTTTTTTTCTTTATATTTGGAGAATCCTTAACGCTTAAGCAATCTGCTAGCTCTTCTGCTGTAACGTGTCTTTCAGCCTTGTAATAACTGACTATTTCTTTCTCTCCCTCTCTCTCTTCACAGGTCAGAACTGCAGTTACACATTACACAATCCCAATGGGACAATAGAAAGCCCTGGATACCCTTACGGCTATCCTAACTATGCCAACTGTACATGGGTCATTGTGGCGGCGGAGCACAACCGGATACAGCTGGTGTTTCAAGGCTTTGCCCTAGAGGAGGACTTTGACATCTTGTCTGTATATGATGGGCCGCCCAGCCCCGGAAACCTGCGAACAAGGTAGTTTATTTTGTGTATGTTCTGTAAAAGCCTCACTAGAAGCAGACATTTCCATTTGGCTACTGTATTGGTAACACCTCTAGACAGTCATTCCAGGCTAACAAGATCAAGCACTTCAGTTTCAAAGACATAAAGACTGCGCATATAGATGCAACAGAGGTTTGGTGACTGTGTCGCAAAAATAAGACCTCTCAGTTTTTTGAATGAGGATGGAAAATCTAATAATAATGAGTCCTTATTAATGACTCGATCCATTGCGCTGGCTTCTCTTACCAAAGCACTAAACAAATTCCATGTTAATTTATATTATGGATGTGGCTCGCCAAACAAACTGCACTTAACGTCATGTTTAGTGTAATTATGAATACACATGCCTGACCACTCATTTTACACTGCTGGGAAATCTGTGTGGATACATCGAGGTTCAATGTGTTTAGCGTTCAGTGATGCGCTCCTACATTCCTTGGTTGTAACAAGATGTTATGCAAGTTACTGCTACCTTGATCATTCTCTGACCTCCGATGTCATCGAAGCATTTTCATTCAGAGACCTGCCATTTATATTTTCGGTTTTTGAACCATTCTCTGTAAAGATGCTTGTGATAGAAACTTCCAGTGGATCAGCAGCAATTTCTGAAATGCTTAGACCAGCCCATGTGGCACCAACAAGCATTCCACCATACCATGTTTAATCTCACTTAAATAATAATAATTCTTATTTTGATGAAAACTTTGAACTGCTTTTGCGGACGATGTTGTCCTGTTGGCATCATAAGGTGATGGCCTCCAGCTCACCTTGGAACGGTTCGCAGCCGAGTGTGAAGTGGTGGGAATGAAAATCAGCACCTCCAAATCTGAGGTCATGGTCCTCAGCCGGAAAAGGGTTGAGTGCCCACTCCGGGTCAGGGACGAGACCCTGCCCCAAGTGGAGGAGTTTAAGTATCTCGGGGTCTTGTTCACGAGTGATGGGAGAAGGGAACGGGAGATCGACAGACGGATTGGTGCAGCAGCTGCAGTGATGCAGACTCTGTTCCAGTCTGTTGTGGTGAAGAGAGAGCTGAGTGTAAAAGCAAAGCTCTTGATTTACCGGTCAATCTACGCCCCTACCCTCACCTATGGTCATGAGTTGTGGGTAGTGACGAGATCGCGAGTACATGCGGCGGAAATGGGCTTCCTCCGAAGGGTGGCTGGCCTCTCCCTTAGAGATAGGGTGAGAAGTTCGGCCATTCGGGAGGGGCTCAGAGTAGAGCCGCTGCTCCTTCACATTGAAAGTAGCCAGTTGAGGTGGCTCGGCCATCTGACAATGATGCTTCCTGGGGGCCTCCTGGGTGAGGTGTTCTGGGCATGTCCCACAGGGAGGAGGCCCCGGGTCAGACCCAGGACATGCTGGAGAGATTACATCTCTCGGCTGGCCTGGGAGCGCCTGGGTGTTTCCCTGGACAAGCTGGAGGAGGTGGTTCGGAAGAGGGAGCTCTGCTTAGGCTGCTGTCCCCGCGACCCGGCCCCGGATAAGTGGAAGAGGATGGATGGATGTATTAAAGCTTTTGTAAATATATGCAAGTTTAGTTATTTTAAGGTTTTTTTCACCTGCTCAATTGTAATTTATCTTCATGATTGCGGGGCTGGTGCTCATCCGGGACTTTACAATAAATCAAAACAAATACGTCCCAAGTCTTAACAAGCAGATGGACCGAAACCTCCCGACACTGTTTGTGTTGACAAATGTGACCATGCTGATAAAAACCTTCATATTTCTGGTATTTTTGGGGTTAGTTTTTCAAACTCTTAAAGAGCAGGATTGAGCTGTTATTCAAGTGCAATTGAGTTAAATCATCAGTCCAGAAAGTTAGACAAGTAAAAACATCAATAAAAATGGAAGTTAAAAGAATTTTTAAAAGTTTTTTTTTTTCTTTTCATTTGTTCAGCTTTAGATCTCTATAATAACGTCACCCTGTGGGTTAATGTTGCCAGTTGAGAAACGAGGCTTGTTTTTGGCTTTCACACGAGCTGCAGCTTTATTTATAGTAGAAAACGTGTGAAAGCTCGACCTTTCGGTCTCGTTTTAATGCATGAAATCACAGCTGCAGGTAATCATTCCACACTAATCGGTGCTGAGTTTAGTCGATAAATAATATAAACTACCGGGTTTTTTTTTTTTTTTTTAAATGTTGTCTTTTGTTTTCAACAGCTGAGAACTGAAAGTTAGTGAGTTCACACCAAACGTGAGACAGAAAAGGTTCAAACGTTTCCTGTCTGAGAGCAGATTTTTGGCTGTTATTGGACCTTCAAACCGCTGTCGAGGAGTTGATTTACTCTTCTGTGAATCACAGATCACGGATGAGTGACTCTGCAGGTTTTCACTCTCTGAGTGACACATGAGTAGGAAATGAAAGCAAAAGCTGCTGCAGGTTTTTTTTTTTTTATAGCGGTGATAAACTCGCTCTGCTGCAGGGTTTTACTACATTTCCCAGGGTGCTTTTTGGGCAGCTGGCAGAGCAGGAGCTGTGAGCTGGTGTCAGTATGGGAGCGTAGAGGTGGATCAACAGGATTAAAGCTCCACCTGTCATGTTGCTTTCTTCACTTCCTGAAGAAGTGGAAATGTTTTAGGTCCCTTTTGAAATTAATACTTTCAAATGATTTCTTGTCTTTGTTTATTTGTCTGTTTGTTTTCTTTCACTTTACTTCCTAAATATCTTCATGGAGGCAGTGCTGTCTGATTCATTAGATTTCTTTTTTTAATTCATTTTTTAAAAAAAAATTTTTATTTAAATATTTTTTGACAGCATGTCACTGGCTAAACGGCTGAATTCAGTTATTTCTGACTGTGGTGTTTTAGGTTTTGTGTTGCCAGGTTGGCTGTAAACATGTTTATGTTTGCTGCAGAGATAAAGATGGTAACTCGGGAGTCTGTGGGGATGGACTCGCGTATTCTTTAGAGGAAATGGCGGTTTTTATTTTGGCTTCATTTTTAGCCTTAGACATGATGTTTCTTTTATAACTGAGAGAGCTTAGGAAAAGAAATTGCCTAAAAAAGTCACTGATGTTTTTTTTGTGTTGCAGTTTATTGAAGGTGACTTTGAGGATTACCTGTTCAAGCTTCAGGATCCACAGGTAAAAACACCACACGCTCTTATTCATCTCACATGCTGGGTCATTTTAATATGAAAGCTCATAAAGTTTTCTCTGTTTTCTAGCAATGGGTGGGAGAGGTGGAGATCAACGCGCTGGCCGCCATGTACAAGTGAGTGAGATCAGAGGTCTCTGAACAGAAAGCTGCACTGTAACTCGACAGAAAGCCAAGTTGGATTTTCCACAGTGTTTGAGATTTATTGATTTATTCCCTGTGGACAATAAAGCTTTACGCTCACTGGTCACTTCATTAGGCATATCTATTTAACTGCTCGTTAACACGAATGTCTAATCAGCCAATCACATCACAGCAGCTCAGACCTTTAATGTGTGGAGATTTTCCCACACGACCATCTCTGTGGTTTACAGAGAATAATCCGAAAAAGACAGAATGTCCAGGGGACGCCTTGATAATGTCAGATTTAAGAGGAGAATGATCAGAGGGCTTCACACTCATAACAGTGACCCAAATAAGCAGTCATTTTCCAACCAAGGTATGCAGAAGAGCATCTCTGAATGCACAACACTAAACGCTGAAGCAGCAGAAGAGCACACAGGGTGTCACTTCAGTCAGCTACGAACGGGAAGCTGAGGCTGAAATTCACACAGGCTAAACAAAATTGGACAGTACACGATTGTCTGGCCTGATGAGTGTCAGTTTTCCCTCTGACAGTCAGATGGTACTGGTTTCTTGAACCAGTTTATTATATTTACTGGCCTCCACAGTCACCTGACCTCTAACAGATGACCTTTAGGATGTGATAGAATCAGAGATTTACATGTGCAGCTGAAAGCTCTGCAGTAACTGTGAGATGCTGTCATGTTAATATGAAGCAAAATCTCCGAGGAATGTTTCCAGCACCCTTTTAAACCTCTGTCACGGTTCAACCAGTTAGTAACAAAATGTATCTAATAAAGTGGGTGTGTGATTTTATTCACATAGTAACAATAATCAGTTAATTTATAAGACATTTATGGTTTTAAAAGCACCGCCGTCAACATTTTGTTTCAAACTCAGTCTTTTTGAGTGTGTGCTGCTCAGAGCTTCCATCCTCCAATTTTATTGGTGCAGGTCTTTGAGCAGAGGTCCAATGACATGTGAGGTGTTTTTAATAATATAGCAGTGCATTTCTAAGCTCCAAAAACGATGTGTGCAGCGATCCTAGTGACACTGTACTGCCACAGCTTACGTGATTTTGATGGAAAAGGTTGTAACTTGTTGTCTGTGGCTGTAAAGAGGCGCCACATTTACTTTGAGACGGTTTTGACGATGTGTTGTTGACTCCAGACGCTAAACTTGATGAAAATCTTTTGCCCCATGACCTGGTCTTCAGGTTTTTACCCCTCAGCTGTAAAAGATGGGGCATTGTTGCCACGATGAGTCTCGGATGAGTTTGTATCTCAATGAGCTCGACCTCAAAGTCAAAGGTCAAAGGTCAACCTTTATTTTTATTTAGTTTAAAGGTATGTATTTAAGTTTTTTAAGACAGCCAGACCTCATCTTTTGTTTGGATGCACAGTCTGAGACGTTCACAGAGGTTGATGATGATTGGGTGAAAAAAAATGCAGATATTCTTTTAAAATGTTTGTGAGTGAGGCTCACCAAGTGTGTCGACACAGCGACACTTAAACCCTGAGTTAGGCTTTAAAGGACAAACAGTCGGGAATGCTCATCTCAGTCAGATATGAAGCAGCATCCTGAGGTGGCGGTGAAATCATCCGATGTGTGACAGCTTTGACTCTCTGCGTCCAAACGTGTGGAAGCTCATCGTCATTTACAGTGGGAGGGATCTGCGTCCCTGCCCCCGAGTTTAGAATCAGATGGTGAAAACGATGAGTCACCAAAGCTTCGTCATCTCATTTCATCCTCCTCTCCTCTCTCTGTCTCTTTTGATCTCTTCCTGCAGGAGGGATTTTCTGATCTTCCAGGAGCCAGGCAAGCCAGCCGTCAACATCACAGGCAACAACTTCAAGGACAAGGTGAGACGGACGCGTCCGGCCGAGCGTTTAGTTAGAGACACCATTTGCATTTCCTGTTGGAGGACAACTTTTCATAAAATACAACAAGCTGTCAGGCGGAAGTTTTGAGACGGTAACAGTGATTCTTCAAAGGTCACAGCTCGTTATTTTGTCTTTACTGGTCATTTGAAAGCAGGAAAAAAAGATCGGTGCATCCCAAAGCCTTTCAGGCTCTTCTTGCGTCAAATTGCAACTCATTTATTTGCAGAAGCCAAACCGGTTTTTTGCCTCTTTCAGGTGCAGCTGTGCTTCCTGAACGGCAATCACTATGACAGCGTTTATCCCATCAACCGGATCAAGAACACAGCGCTCTGCCAGTGTGAGTGTCTGTGATTTCATTTGTTTGTGAAACAAGAAGACCAGAAAAGGGTTTAACTGATCCTGCAGATCCTCTGAGGGATGATAATCGTTGCTGAAGGGAAATCTCAGTGAATTCATGACAAACAGATGAGAACATAAATGAAAATGTGGGCAAAGAAAACGAAGAAGAAAATGAGAGAACAGTCACCAAATTATAAACTAAACACCAAATAGTCAGCGTAAAGCCGTGGCATGCTGAGGAATCCCTTTGAGCTCTAATCTTTATAACCTTTCCTTAGTCAGTGTGCAAAGGAGCAGAGTGAGTCATTAGCCACGGTGCACAAACTGGTTTTGTTTTAACTAAAGATGAACAATCACAGGAGAGCCGGGAAAGCCTCTCAGAGCACATCCACGCAATCATGCTGCTGTGTGTCCAGCGTCTACCGTTGATGTCTCGAACAGTAGCTGTTGCCTAATTTGATGTAATGTAAGCTTGTAGTGTTTCATGTAGTGTAATTCTGGGTTTCTGAAGTTCAGCGACCCGACAAAAATGACACTTTGCAGCATAAACACAGAAGTCAAACTCAATCCGTAAACAGAGCAGCTTTCTGCTCAGTTTGACATTTCCTATACTACAAACTTGATTCACTTCACTCACCCTGTCACAGACACACATTCATACAGCACTTTATCAAATATTACAACACAATCACAACGTTGGGGGTTCACGATGGTTAGACGGGACTGGAGGAACCGATTAATCTTTTGACTTTCTGGTTGGTAGATGCTTTACTGCCCTCCCCCTCATATCACTTTCCCCCTTAAATCCTCACCGGTCAAATGTATTTGTTACCTCTGCCGTGAAGGTCATGTTTTTTGTGTAGCATTCTGTTTGTGAACACGAGAGCTCAAAGCGTTGTGAAATCTTGTTGGGGTGTAGAGTGGGGTCATGCCCCACCCACATCCACCCTGCTCAACTCGTCTCAACTCAACTCGATTACAAATGTGTCCCACTGAGTACCAGCTCAAACAGAGTTCAACATGGCAACCCGAAAGTCCTGTGACATCATTTGTGTGCGACAGAAACACCAAGAAACACTGGAGGACATTTGGGTGATGGTACACCTGCTGCTAAGCAGACTGTTCGTTTTCGTGCCGCCGTATTCTCCGTGGTCGGGTTTGATTCTAGTAAAGGCGTTGCTCTCATGAGTCATCCAGTGTTTTCACTTCCTGGCCAATTGGCGACATGCCGTCTTTTTATGTCACATTTTTGGATCAACTTGCTCGTTTTGAACCCCGGCTGAGTAGGTACTGGGTATTACCCGATAATGACCTCATGAACTGAGCAGCAGGTATACTAACCCGCCGATGTCCTCCATTGTTGGGTTTGTGTCGCGTACAAAGAGCTCGTGGGACTTTTGGGCTGCTTTGCTATATTGACCCCACCCACACTGAGGTGTTGCTCAGTTGTAATAGAAAAAGACTGAAACCAAGTAGAGTGAAGCCGAGTAGACGCCAGCGGCCCACAGTGGGGGTCTGATGCTTTGTCAAAGCGGAGGCTCGCCCAACGTGACAGTCTTTTATTATTATGTCGTTGTTCATCATAATTAATCCATCCACTTAAATACAGCCCATAAAGAGCAACAGTAAGTCAGTTTAACGAAACTGAAAGAGCCCACAGAGCGTGGGTTACGACAAACTGGGTGAAACTTTTTTCTTAGTTCAAATATTGAATTTCTGTCTTATCAAAAGTTAGACTTCAGTCTATAATTAGACCTTCTGTGTGTCGTACAAACACGGCAGTAAACCCCAGAAAAAACCCCAGCCTGAGTCTCTGTGTGATATTCCTGCAGCCGTCCTGTACGAGCTGCTGTACGAAGGCGTGTTTAAGGTGGACCGCAGCTATTTGGGTGCCGTTCAACGGATCGGCCGACCTGCCGACCTCCTGAGCGACGACTGCATGCCCGCCTGCGCCAGCAGCGAGGACTCTGACCTGGATGTAGACGAGGCGCTGAGGTAGGAAACCTGCAAGCAACAGTTTAATCACCTGCACGATAACTTTTACTGTGAGGAGGAACAAGCCAAAATCCAGCACCTTGTGTATAATTCTTAGTAAACGAACACTTGAAGTATATTTTTATTTTCTGTTACTAGCAGTAACCTCACAGGCCGCTGTTTTGTGTTTACTTCCTCATTGTTATTCATTTACTTTTATATATTAAAAACTGGTTGCCTACTTATTTGGACATATTGACACTTTATTTAATTTTTAAGTCTTCTCAGTTCCTTTTATAAGCCACAGTAAAAAAAAATTAAGGCTGTAAAAATCTCATGATGTTTGTTTTTATGGCTCAGGGTGGAAAATGGAACCAGCTCCACTTCCACAAAGCACAACCAAAGCTACAGGGTAACATTCATAAAACACATGTCTTATAACCTCCACACTGGGTAGTCCTGTCGCTGAATAGTGTGTGTGTTTGTGTGTAACAGGGCCGTGGGCGTGGGCTGTCTCAGAGGGTGAAGAGATCTTTGAACCCGACATTGCTCAGAAATGTGGAGTACGATGTCTGGCACAAGTCCAAGAGAGGTGACACACACACACACACGCACACACACTGTTAACAAGCAAACAAAGCACACAAAGCACGTGTCTGAAAGTAGTCCGATCCAAGGGCGATGTCTAAAACAACATGCTTCAGTGTGAGTTTTGTTGTTGTGTGTAACACAAGGTCAACATTACAATGAAATGTGTTTGTTGAGATCAACATTTTCACAAGATAAAAATAATGAGAGCAACATTAGTTTAAAAACAAAGTTAAAAGTAAATACACATTTTTGTACATGTGTGTGGGCGGGATGGATGTGAGGTATGCAGCGTTATTGCACATGAGAAATGTGACGGCTGTAAGCAGTAGTCAGGTGTCTGATGGTCATGTATGGGTCAAGAACACTTTAATAAAGTCCTTGGAAGGGTGACTGAAGAGAAGCAGACTGGAAAATAGCTTAAAAATAAAGGCTGGTTTGCGCTGGTTACAATGAGCCATGTTTGTGGTACTATTTCCTACAGTCGTCTGACAAAAGCAAATGCGAGGACAGCTTAGTTGTGAATTCGGCTGAGCTGAAAGCGAGCCAATGTAAGCAGAGAGAGGAGAGAGAACAACAGATACTGGCTCCTGTGGTGCTGCGGGGACGCCGCTGTTAGAAATATGCTGGGAGTGCATCATGTGTACCTGTTGGTGCATCACACCTGAGCGAGTGCCGGTAGCCGTGTCGTAAGCTCCCACTGAAACCACAGAAAGCTGACCGCAGGAAGTGTTTTAGGTTTGTCAGGTGTTACTGCGGTGATGGATAAATGCTGGGAAACCCTGTCAGTGCACCACTGCAGAGGTCACACTCAAACACATTACGTCTAAATATAGACTCAAAGGAGACGATTTTACATTCATTAAACTAACTCGGACTTAAATAGCAGCGCAGACTCACTGTGAGATTTGTATTAAGATGATGTCGTCTTCTAATTCATGATGTGGGCTTGGTTTCCTTTCAAGGCTGCTTCAAACTGCCCTCTGACCATCAGGCTGTAATGTTCAATGTGGACACTTTATTACAGAGTTGAGCATTTGGACGACTTTCTGTCATCAGCTTTGTGTTTAACTCTCAGCACACCAATGGAGTTCTGTTGGGATGTTCCAGTTTCCCGAGAATCCCAAAAGACGAGAAAACACCCGAGGCTAAAAACCTGCTGTGAAACCTCAGTTATGCTGAAACTGGTTATAAAAGCTGCCATTCACTGGAGGTTGTACTGCTTTGATCATCTTCTAGTGACCTCTGTACGTCAGTGATTTAAAGGCGTAAACTAAAGTTAATGTGAATGTTTCGTGGGTTAAAATCATTTCCAGACTCGCCTGATCTTAACTACAGCTGTTCACACTGACTGTGACACTTTGATGGACAGATTTGAGGTATTTAGTTTTTTCACACATGAAAAAACAAATCTGACCAATCAGAGCGCTGCATTCGGCAACAAGTCCGCGTCAGTTGGCTCTCTGAATTTATTTCTTTGCTAACCAAAGTTCAAAGTTCTTCACAGCTCATCGGGGCTTGATGTCGACTACATTTTTACCCCTCGGCCGCAACTGATTGTCATCAACCCAGCGGACCTGCAGGCGGCGTGGACACCTGAGATTATGAATGCAATAACGTGAAAACGAAGCATGAATCCTGATGAGGTCAGAGGGCAGAAGTGTCGAGACGATGTACGACTTTAATATCTACTAGGAGAATGACCGATACCGGCTCTGAGCGCTGTCCCAGTTTGTCGATAAGGCGTCCGACACGAGTCCGACTGCGCTGACTGATCGTAGAAGTGGAGGACCACTGCTCCACTTAGCTGGACGCAGCTGTTGCTGGCAGGCAGCAGCAGCTGGATGTGATAACCTGGGTGTTTAAATATGCAAAACGGTGGCGGTCTAGCAGGTGGTGCAGAAGCTGAAAGTGTGACGATTCAGCCGTGTTTTTGGATTTTGTAGGAAGATTGAAAAGAGGCGTCAGGGAGGGGATAAAAGATCTGAAGGGGAACTTTGAACACTTTTTGGACTCAAAGTGATCAGAAGATGATTTTTTTAACAAAAAGAAAAAGTGTAAAAAAGTCACATTTTAGTCATTTTCTTTTTCTTTTTTTTCTTTCAGCCCAACAGAAGATGGATTACTGCATCGCTGCTGGGATGCAGTTCACTGTAGGAGACCGCTGCCAGGTGTGTGTGTATGTGCATGTGTGTGTCTGTTGGATCAATCCTCCTCGAGTGCAATTTTTCACGCTGTTTGAGCGTCACCTGCAGGTTCGTCTCGAGGGAAGCAATCGGCTCTACAGCGCTGTTATCAAGGAGGTGCCGGGCAATAACCAGCCAGTGACCGTTTACATAGAAGATCTGGGCAGGAAGTAGGTCACACTAGCAGCACGCGCACACGCTCAGTGTCACGGAGGTTGCACACACGTAATGAGTGTTGTTTTTTGTGTGTGTGCGTGAAGACAGGTGCCTCTGTGGAGTGTCCGCCCTCCCAGCGATGACAGCGGTTGGAGCAAGGTGGGCAACCGTGACAAAAGGCTGAGCAATGGGCACGGAGGAGGTGAACGCACACACACACACACACACGGGTTACAGGTTTATTGAACGAGTGCAGTCTGTGGAAACTCTCATTCTCCCTCAGAGTGGGAGGAGCGAGGGAAAGGCAGAGGAAGGGGGAAGTCCGTCTCGTCATCATCGTCCCTGGGTTCTCAGGCAGCGGGGCCGGGCTCAGGTGGCCGCATGCTGAAGCAGAACCCTTGGCCCCAACAGGCCACCGTAGAGGAGCAGGGCGGGGGCAAAACCAGCAGGTGTGTGGATGTGTGTGTCGTGTCTGTTTGTATGCATCAGTGCTGGATCACACGATCACGATGAAGCAATCCTGTTTATTTGTTCATGGTCATAGTTGTTTTTACATTTAATACTCCTTCATATTCTTCCTCTATTTTTTATATAAACCATAAACCATATCCTTTGAATTTATCATTATCTCGTCTGTTTTTTTTAGCTTTTTTTGTTCTTCTTAATTGCGCTGCTGTTGTTGCTTTTATTGTATTTTTATTTCTTTTATGGACTCTTTCTTTTGTATGCCATGCTGTGTTGCTTTTATGAATAAATAACGTTTTTCTGTCTTTCTACAGGAAGTCCGTGGGCACGGCAGAGGTGGGGTTCGGGCTGACAGAGGAGGAGCGATTGGCCAAAGAGGAAGAGGAGAGGAACGTGGCGTTGGTGGAGATCCAGCTTAGAGATGAGCACAGCTTCCCCGCACTCGGCGTGAGTTCACACGAGGCTGATTTCATGATGCATCCAGATAAACCCGAGCGCCCTGTTGAGGCTGGAGCGGCCCGGTTTAACTCCGGTCCAAATGTTTGATCAGTTAGCTTTTTAAACATTAGCTCCCTGTGAGCTAATGTTTAAACATCTGGAGCCAGATTCACTGAACGGGGGTGAATTAGCGAGTTTTTTCCCCTTTTTTCTTTTTCATCACTGCTTCTGCTCCTTCCCACCTGTCAGCTCTGGCTTTGCTGTGTTACACATGTGAATATTACTATAAATAAAGAAAAGACAGAGAAAGGAACACCCAGACATGCATATCAAACGCGGTGAGTGCCTCTCACACGTGATCGTGTCACTGTGCTCCCTTTGTAAATACCAGCAGTACCTTGTGTTTGTGTGCGCCGATGCAGCCTGTTACTAAACGTAGCCGCTGGTTGTTAACAAAAACTTCCACAGCCAATCAAAGCAGAACAAACCAATGTATCCCACAGACGATAGTAACTCAGCAGGTCGACAGAAGACGTGAAAACCAATCCGTAAGCTGGAGAAACAGAAGCTGACATGGATGCATGCAGGCGCCAAATCATTGTAGTACTGAGGATTTTATGTTTGTTTTCCACCTCACTCCCCTCTGACTACCAGACAGGAGTGTTGCTCACGTTTACAGACATTATTTTCACTGATTCACTGCTTTGTTTTCCTCAGTGTTGTTGTTTTATCAGAGTATTGATGTGGACAGAGAAAACCCACGGCAAGTGGTCCTTATGGTAAAAATGTTAAATGAGCTCCAGGCTCGCTGTTAGGAAACATAAAAGCCGGGGGGAATCAAAGCTGCCGTCGGCTCTGTATCAGTGACAAACACTTAAACCAGGGGTCTCCAACTCCAGGCCTCAAGGGTCAGTGTCCTCCAGGTTTTAGATGCCACCCTGGGTCAACACACCTGAATCTAATGATTAGTTCAGGCCTCTGGAGAGCTTCAAGACATGTTGAGGAGGTAATTTAGCCATTTAAATCAGCTGTGTTGGATCAAGGACACATCTAAAACCTGCAGGACACCGGCCCTCGAGGACTGGAGTTGGAGACCCCTGACTTAAACGCTTCCTCTGTGTTCGTAGGCTGATACTTGATGCTCCGAGAAGGATGAGAGTTTGGATTTAATCCTTCACGCTAATGCTGTTTCTTGTTCATGTTTTTAGTTTTGCATTTTTAATGTTTCTAATGTTTGTTTTTCTCCCTTCAGTCTCAGCTGGGGACGCAGGGAGAGGGCGGGAAGAGGAAAGGAGAGAAGAAACGATCTCAGAGGAACAAGACGGTTAGTTCAGACCACAAATGGACACAAACAGAGAGAGATAATATGATGCAGAAAAACTCTCAGGGCGATTTCCTCTGGTCTGAATCAGCTGATGGGTTTTTAAACTTGTAGCTTTTCCCTCGCAGTTTGGTTTGTTTCCACACAGAGAAAAATTCAGGTGAAGTTCAAGCGAACCTGAGTGCGTCACTACAAACTACGTGAGAACGTTAAGTCCGCTCATTGGCCTGATGTGTCTGGTGTGGGAGCAACTAAAGTAAATACAGGAAGAAGATGCTGTGTGAGCAAATGGAGAATTCACATTCATTTCACAGCTAGTTGGTAGCCCGTAAAGACCGTTGCACATCTGTCAGACCGTCCCACAGAGAAT
Source organism: Hemichromis elongatus (assembly GCA_015108515.1). NCBI lineage: Eukaryota > Metazoa > Chordata > Actinopteri > Cichliformes > Cichlidae > Hemichromis > Hemichromis elongatus. Next base: position 4,369 of record VUQR01031419.1, on the reverse strand, counting down.
ATGAAGCACACAAGGCTATGGGGCGTGTTTTAGCTCAAACTTGGTCGGATCAGGTTCACACCATAAACTAACTGTTTTTGAGTTTGTTTGGAACCGTACTGTAGAGGAGGAGTTCGTACTGTGTTCACATCTGCACAAATGAACTGCTTGAAGAGGGAAAACGAACCAGAGTTTTATTTAAACACAGCAGAGGTGTTTAAAACACCCTAATATTAATCACCAGAGGGAGAAGGCACTGTGTGGTATGTGACATTGTTAACATTCAGCTGTGAGGGATTTAGCCTGCATGATTGGCGCGTATATGACAGTAATGGGAGCGGCTGCACTGGTGAATGTTTGTGTCTTTATTTAAAAAATGGTTTAAAAGCATCCTGGTGCTGAGGCTCTCTGTGACACACTGATACAAACTTTATTTGTAAGGCACGTTTCACACAGATGACTGGAAGAAGAAAAAGTAATGAAAAAAAAATAATCAGCAGTGACACAAAATTCCAATTTAAAACCACAAAACGTCAAAGTAATTAAATTAAAACTGAAAAGCTTTTAAGTAGAATTAGAGGACATGAAATTACATGTAGCACAATTAGAAAATGCTAATAAAGAAAATCAAATTAAAAAGCTTATCAGGAAGCTTTGTAAGAAAAATGAGATTGCTGAATAAATATTAAAATACTTACAAACTCAAAACAATAAAAAAAAGGGTCAATAAATACAATAAAGTTAAATATAAGTTAAAATTAAGAAAATAAAATAAGTAATTGCTGTCAGCATGTGAGGTGTTTGGAGTCCTCTGAAAAGCTACGTAGAGCAGGATTCAGGAGCTTGTAGAACAAACTTCAGCACCAATCACTTGAAGTAATCATTTTCTTTCAGACTGTCATTCTCTCACATCTCACATTGACCCACTCTTCTTTACAGCATTGCTTTAGGTCATTGATGTTTGTAGACAGTAATTTATGTAAAGCTCTTTTAAGTTTTCACCACAGCACTTCAGTCAGGCTGGGGTCTGGACTTCATGGTTACATCCTTCTTTTTGCCGTTTGGTTGTAATTTTGCTTTGGTGCTTTGGATCATCGTCGTGTTGCCTCTGCCAGGTTTGTGTGTCAGACGGCTGATAGAGGGTCCTACATTTACACAAAAACACTTTTGTATAGGATTCATCTATGACTCAGTTACTGGTGCCCAAATCATCATCCGTCCACCATTGTGCTGACTTTGTTCAGGGAGTCTTGCGGTTTGTTCAGATGCTCTTCAAGAGAGACGACAATCATTCAGACAAGAGATAATTGCTCAGCCTTTTTCTGATTGTACTGTCATAAACTTCAACCTTTAGCATGCTAACTGAGGCCTGTAGAGATTTTTGCATCGCACAGACTGAACTCGTGGTGAATTTGTTGGGACTTCTCCAGGTAGTTTATAGCATTGTGTGATTACACATCTGCTGCAGACCAGAAAACTGACAAAACTTCTGTTTTTATTGAGGTGCTTGGATTGTGTGTTTGATTATCAGCACAGGGATGCTGCTTCTCCCGTCGACAGAGTGAGACCATAAATGATTTTTAAATCAATTAAAAAACCTTCAGAAAATTAGACAATGCCTACAGTTTGGTTCATACCTGGGACTTGAGTAAGGAAGCTCTATGAGGAATGTGGTCACTCCGTGATCTATCAAATCTGACGTTTCCACTCGACCGCAGAAGCTGAGCAGCTGTCTTTTTTTTTTGGTGCATTAGCTTGTTGCAGTGTTAGCAGAGATCTTCTTTAAAACCTGGAGTCTGATCGCTGCCGCTCTGTCCCTTTACAGAAAAGCCCTGTGGAAGACGTCAGAGTGCCGTCTCCTTCTGCCGGGGACAAACCCAAATCCTCCACCCCGCCTTTTACAGCAACCTCTACATCAACTATACCTGCTGCACCTGACACCATGACCAGCCCCGCCCTTCCTGCTGCTAAGCCTGCTGACTCAACCCCCTCGGGGCTGAGCTCTGTCAAGGCCTTGACGCCAAACAACACGAGCCCGCCTGCCCGCCTGCCACTCGCCTCTGCAGCTCCGGCTGCTAAAACAAACACACCTTCCTACGCCTCAGCCGCTGCTGCGCCTGGCTCTCCTCCTGCTGCTGCTGCCCCGACTGCTAAACCTTCTCTAAAAGGGGAAGCACCGCTGCCTCCCTCTGTCCCGTCCTCCGCCTTCTCCTACAGCACCCCCATTCTCCCCGCAGCTTCACCCAACTCCTTCTCATCCTCTAAACTCCCCCCTGCATCTCTTGTTCCTCCTAAGCCAACCACCTCTCCTCCTCCTTCCTCCTCAGTTCCTCCTCCAACTTTCATCACTCCCATCGCTTCCCCGCCCACAGCTGCACCAGGCTTTCCCGCTGCCCGCTCCTCTCCGCCTATTGCTTCTCTCCTCCGTTCCCAAACTCCACCCTCCTCCTCCCTAATTCATCCTTCAGTGGAAGTCCGGGAGGCTCCACCTGCTCCAGCTCCAACCACAAGTAAGAAATTTCGATTTTAGCCTCCTGTCAAAGTTTAGACTACAGGCTGTCCACAAACATAAATACTCACACAGATATTCCCAGACTGACACTGAGTAACAGATTTTCACTGTTTAAACAAGCAAAAACTAATTTTTTAAGTGTATTTTGGGAGTTAAAATCCTTTTGAATCATATGTGCCTTTCAAAATAAGAGCTTTGTTTATTACCATTCCAACATTTCTAGGGTTGCCCAGATGTTTCAGGCTCTGGGTGTTTGGTAGTAAACAAAGACTGTGTTTAAACGATAGCTATAGCTTAGGATTTTTGGGGCTAGTACCCACCATTTCTGTTGTTGGGGACGTTAATCTAGGCATGGACTCACTCAGCCTCCAGTGGCCATTACAGGAACTGTAGCTTCTCAATCCTGAGGGTTTTTTTTTTCATTTTTCAGCGAGATTTTAATTAACATAAAATGAAACTCTGTAATGTGATTAACAGATAATGAATAGATTTGAAGTTTTAATGAAAAATAATCGTTCTCACCCCTCTCAGTATGTGCTTAATTTTGACTGTTTTGTAATTTTTTGGACAAATAGCTGGTAAATGTATCAGCAGCTGGCACGTCAGTAATTTTCCCTCTTGTCTTCATGTTTTCTCTTGTTCTTTCAGATTCTTTACCAAAATCTGGAGGCCCTCTGGTGGCATCTCAGGCTTTTCAAAGTCAAACTCCTCCACCTGAGGTCCAGACCCAGGTCTCTTTGCCCTCAGCTGAGAAACAAGCAGAGTCATCTTTACCCAAAATTGAGACTCAAAGTCAGGCTTCTCTTCCACAAATCTCGGGCCCACCCATGATGCTGAATGAGCCCCAGGATCAGCCGCAGTCCGACACAGAGGCATCCGTCCTGCCCCAGATTGACCTCCAGCCCCACATTCAGACCTCTTATCCCCCTTCGGTGGCTTCCTACCCCCAGGCCTCCCTTCCTCATCCCCCCGCCCAGCCTCCTCACCCCTCTCAAGTCCCACATCCCTCCCTTTCTCTCTCTGCCTCCTCCATTGTTCCCCAGACTCAAACCGAAGCCCCACCACAGCAGCCTCAGCCTGCACTTGAGTCTCAAGCTCCTCCTACCCCTGAGAAGGCATCCCCACCTCAACCCCCTCAAACTGGTCCTCCTCCACCTCAACCGCTCCCTGGAGCCGTCCCCCTGCAGCAGATGTCCCAGCTCTACCAGGACCTCCTTTATCCCGGATTCCCCCAGGGAGAGAGAGGCGAGATAGCTGCAATTCCAAACCTTTCTTCCAACAAGTCAGGGGACGACCTCCCCACAGGTGAGCCACAACAAAGAGTTCTTGTATTATAAATAACCACATCAACTGTCGCCATAGAAAATTGAATGATCAGATTAACCGTCAGAGCCATGCCTGTGTCGTACTTTGAGACTCACAGCTGTAGGCGGTGTTGGCTGTCAAACTAAAATGAAATGATAAATAAAAATGAGGCATGTCCAAAGTGTTGCGGCAGATTCAAGCAGGGAAAACATGAGAAAATATCCACATGCTTTATTTTAATCAGCACTGCATGTCCTACACAGACTTCACTAGTGGAAGACACGCGTCCTTCCACAAATACTTTTACACCATTTGGGCAAAGAAAATAGTTGTGATCACAGATGTGCATGAAGGCCACCATATGGGCAGGGTTGAGCATAAAACACATGCTGGTGCTTCCCTGTGAGACAAAGCAGCTGAAATAGACTACAGAGTAGTTTTGTAGGTTAATGGTCAGTGTTTCATGCAGTAAAAGTAATGGCTACGATGTGTCAGTACAGTGAGCAACACCATGAACGAGATACCTGACCAGGGATTTTTTTTTGTCTTTTTTTTTTTTTTCTTCTCCTCAGG
>VUQR01031417.1:0-15603 GCA_015108515.1 Hemichromis elongatus | reverse complement strand
TGGTTTTATTCTAATTTTTAGTGTTTATTTATGAGTGCGTGTTTTATTTGCAAGGTTTCGTTTCTATTGCATGTTTGTATGTTATTTATTTTGCATGATTTTATTATTTTTAGGGCATGTTTGTAGGTTGATGCGTATATTGCATGATTTTAATCCACTGTGGACTGGCTGCACATGGGACAAATTGGCTGATAGGGATCACCTGCTGAGGCAGGGGTGTGTCCAGAGGTGGCCTATCAGCTGTGCAGAGACCTTTTTAAAAGCAGGCTAGCTGAGCACTGGAGGGAAAGCCCCAGAGGAGTAGGAATGTGGGGAGGCCATGTCAGAAAGGAGGGACCCGCTACCTCATGGTGGAGTGGCACAAGACAGTGGGCTAGCAGAACACGGCGATCCCGTCATCTGGCAGTGCTACGAGGGAGGCTGTGTTTGCAGCAGTTATGTGCTCAGGTGCTCACGTGCTGGAAAGGAGCATTGGCCCAAGCAGGGCTGGACTGGGGGATTATAGGACTGTGGGGGTAATTTTAGTATATGGTGAATGTTCTTTTTATTGTATTTTTAAAATGGTGTTTTTACTACGTTTAGCATTGTTTTTTTGTTTTTTTTTATTGAGTTTAGCTTTTAGTAACTTTTTATGGTTTATGTTTTTAAGACTGGTTTTTATTAGTGTCCCTGGCCTGTAAATAAACTGTTTCCGATCGATCAGACCTGTTTCATCTCTGTGCCCTGGTAGCTGACTCTCTTGCTCCCCCTTGTATTCAAAAGAATCTTTTTTTGTTTCTTTTAGCATGACATTCTGGCGCAACCGCTTTAGTGTCTGCGTTGCTTACAGAAGCGACAATACTCCGACGCCAGACGGCCGCGGCACAGCTGTTTAAATGCATCCTGCCCCGCCTACCTGTGCCGAAAAAGGAGAAACAAAACCAAGAAAACACACATGCCCACCGGCTCCTAACACACATAAATGAACCAGGAGTTCCACAGGGTTGTGTGATGGGGCCGGTCATTTTTACATTAAACAGAAGAGCACACATACATCTCCTATATATATATATATATATATATCATGATGCCCAGATTTATTTATCCACCAAGCCAGATATTACAAATCCAATTCGTAATATTGTAAGTTAAACAACACTGCAACACTAATATCTTAGAATGATGCTAAAAGCTAGTTCATACATTTATTTCTCTCAGCTGGACAACTATAATTATTATTGTCAGTGTACAGTAGAAGCTCCCTGAAAAATCTTCAGTTGATCCAGAATGATGAAAGTACTGTCCTCTTCTTGTCATGGTGTGCTCTGCAAGCAGGCAGGATTGGACCCACATGCTCGACTCCAAACACAACTTTATTAGCAGAAAGGCAAAGGGCATTACAAAACTACACAGCGAAGAACTAAAACTAACTCACAAGGAGAAAGAGGAAAACCACGGGGAAATGTGCACAACAGTGAGGGACGACGCAACACGGAACAGAGGGAGACTCTGCAATATATACACAGAAGGTGATGAGGGAACACCACACCTGAAGACAGTTACACACAACGACACAGGGAGGACACAGAACAGAAAATACTGACCCAAGATTCGGACCTTAAATGTAACAAGGGAGTGGGCCTGTCCAGCCATTTTCTTCATTTTCAGAAGGCTCTGGAGGGTTAGTAGCCCGGCCACCATCACAGCTACAACCACTACCTTCTTTGCAACAACCACTACAGCATCTTTTTCTGTCTGTAGCTCAGTCATTAGTTCAGTTTTTAGCTCAGGTATCTGTTTTGTCACCAGTTCAGGCTCCTTTTCAGTATCTATCTTCATCTCTACTTTAGTTACCAGCTCTGTCTGCAGCTTAGCTGGTAGCTCTGTCATCTGCTCCCACTTGAGGCTCAGGTGAGCCAATCTAGCAGTCCACGGCTCCAGCGCCGGCGTCTGCCTGATCAGCCGGGGGTTCAGGAGAACCGCTCCAGCCATCTACTTCATGTCTGCCAGAGTACTCCATGCTTACTGGTTCTGTTTTGTCTCTACCAGGGGTCTCTGCACCTGCTGGTCCTGCTTCTGTTCCTGCTGGGGGTTTTGGTGAACGGCACCAGCCGTCTTCTTTTCCTGCTGGAGGGTCTGAGGAGTCGCTTCAGCACCTCATGTCCGCTGATGGCTCTGGCGAGTCCATTCAGCCACCACCTGCGTCTCCCACGCCATTGGCTGCAGCGTTGCAGCCTACGTTTTTCCCACCTGCAGCGCCACCAGCGTCTGGTCTTGCCTTGGCTGGTCCTGTGGCTGCCACACCGCTGTCCGGTCCACGTCCTGTATGGACAGCACGTATACGTCTAGCACAGCCAGCTGACCACTTTTGCACCTCAACATTGCCAGTAATGTTCCAGGCTGCTGGATGAACATCATCGCCGTCGTGTGTAGCCTCCTGAACTGTGTCGCTGCTGCTGCCTTCCATGTGGTTGAAATCCTAAACTGCTCCTTCTGCGCGGTCGGCCTTTGGACATGTTTTGTCTCCATCGGTTCCCTGAGCTTTTTCACCTTGTGCCCCTGTGCTGTCAACCTCCGTTGTGCCATTGGCCCTGGGTTGGCCCCCGGATCTGCTCAGTTATGGACTCGTGTGCTGTCTGCCGCCCCCTGAGTCGACCTCCTGAACTCTATGAGAACTGTTCTCTAGGCTCTAGTGTTTCTGAGTGTTTTGTTTTATTTAGTCTGTTCTTTCTTTTTCATTTTGTAATTTTTCGACTTTTCCATTCATTCAGACTGATTTTTATCGGATTTCTGGTAGGTTTACTAATTTACAACCTTTTCATTTAAAGAAATGAATAAACTTATCCGAGTGTTTTTTATTTTTTGGCGAGAGCTTGGCAGTTTTAGTTCTGCACAGGTTCGCAGACCGTGGACAGAAAGCATACCCTGCATGCTTAATTATTGTTACTTTGACTGCTTGCATACTGCAAGTTTGAATCTGAGAAATCTGCAAGTTTGAATCTGAGAAAACAAACAGCCCCTCTGCACGAGGTACAAGACCACCAGCTGTAAGGGTTGTGGAACCAGGGCAGTCGTGCTCAGGCCTGTCCTTCCAGCTCAGCTCCCTGGGGAAACCAAATTTGAAGGTTAGTCTTAAACACTGCAAAACCCCCCAGAGATGAAGATAACAGCCCACAAAGGAAAAGACAAGGAGACTGAAAGAAGCCTTTGTGTTATTGTTTTGTTACATTTCATAATTGTTTTCAGCTGTTTTCACATACTAACGATGTCTCTGTGGTTATTAAATAAGAGGGACAATGAAGGCAGAGGTTTAATGTCAGGGCTGTGGGGGTGAAGCCAAACAACTGTGTGTGTATTCTTATTTTACTGTGTAACCCTTTGTTTCATGTGCAGCACTTTGTTGTTTTAAATGTGCTATTAATAAATGTAGATTTGCATTTAATAATAATTCCCCGATAAGTATTTATTGTGAAAAACCAGTTGGACCCAGTTTGACTTTCTTTGGGTTTTCCATGGAAATGTCAACGTGAAGCTTTTCTTGGAGGCTGTTCAGCTAATTAAAGAAGGCCAATAATCCCGGCTCAGCAGGCGACTCTGTTCTTTGGAGGACGAATAGAAAGAACTCAATGACTGTATTGTTCTTTTCACACGAGTTGTTAAAACATGACTAGCGGTCTTGACTGTCCTACTTCTGTCACTTAGCGTCTGTTTGCTGTGTAAACAGGACTTTCTTGTCACTTTCTCTGCACAGCTGCATGGCCTTTGACCTGCTGACCCGCTCTCTCTCTTATCAGGCCGGGATGGGTATTGTTCAGAAAACAAGTACAAGTGAAAGCAGCCCTTGATTTATTCAATAAAGAAACACCCGTGATATATAATCACACAGCAAAAGACGCCCTTATCAGCCGTTGCGAAACACACGGCGATGCTGTTTACACCACCGCAGTGGTTTTGGGCAGATGTGATAACATTTCATGGGCAAAGTTTAATGTTACACCAAGTTGAAAAATGTTTTCATATCTGCCCTGTCTGACAATCAAAGGATTGTTGTTACCTGGAATTCAGAAAGAGACTGGTACATTTGTTAAATATTAACATGTACAAAGAAGCACTGTGTCGACACACGCTGGATTTACTCAACAAATCTCCTCTTAAGACTTCAAAGAAGGAAACAAATGTGTACAGATTAAACATGCCGAGAAGTGTCTGTTTGATCAGGCTCACTACAGTACACTCCAGATGTTCTTTGCTTATATTTTTCAGAAAAGTCGTTTAAAAAGACAAAAAGCAAAACATAAGATAACCACTTGAAAATCATCCAAACCCAATTATAATAATATGATACACAAATACTGAAACTTGAAGTTTTACACTGGCTCAGTAAGGTCACCATACTGTCACAAGGACTTTACAAGTGTGAGGCGAAGACATTAACCGTTAAACTGTGGAGCCAGTGTTGTCAAAATGTTAAAATAGAGGGATTAGAGGCACAGTCAGCCATTTTTTTTAGTTCATTTGGCAGAAAAGAGAACTCATAAATAAAGATTGATTAATGTGCAATTTGTTGCCACAATTCATTCTCATAAACTTAGAGTGACTCCGTTCATACATACGAGTGAGCACTGGTCTGCACAAGCCTCCGTGTTACCCCATCACTGTGAAAACAGTGGTCAGGACGGACATCGCTGTTCACACACTTGTGTAATACGCTGAAGGCAGAGGAGACGAGACTTTGTGTGCATTTTGTTTCTGTTGCTTTCAGATAAGCGAGATATGAAGGGTCATATGTCTGTTTTCTTTTCTGAGAAGATCTCTCCTTTGCCAAAGAAGCAAAAATGACTGGAATCTGGATAAAATCTCGCCCCAGCCCTCTCCCGAGGCTCGGGGTCAGGTGACTATTCTTGTGATTTGGCATTCTATAGATAAAACTGAACTGAAGTCAGGGCTCTAACGCAAAAACATGCGTAAGCATGCTCATTTACTCCCAATAGTCACAGTTACCATTTGTAGGTGGAGAGCCTGTGAGTTGTTCCTCTAGCAACAGACTGAGCTGGCACGGCCAAACTGGGAGAAGTGGTTGATGGTGCGTTCACTACTCAGGAACCAGAAGCTTGGTGATTTCTGAGAATAACAAAGAAAACAGGTTACACAGGCACAAGGGCGGGAGATTAGAGACTTCCAAGGAGGCCTGACTGTCGCAACGTTGGTGAGAAATACATGAAACAGATGTGTAAGTCCATGTGTAGATACAGGAGCTCCACCTTAGACTAAGGCCACGCCCATGTTCCCGACCACACTCAGACGGCGTTTTTGGTCAAGGAAAACGAAACGTTTTGAAAATGCTCTCGAAAACGCATACATTTTAAAACAGTGTCGACAGTGAAAATGGAGACTTTCAAAAACGATGACGTATGTTAGTCATATGATGCAGTCATGTGACCACTTCAACCAAGATGGCGGACGGCATCGTACAGCAGTTGTTTTGTTTGCTCACAGATGGCCCGTTTGAAGATTAATCTGTACTCATTTGTGACTCAGAGCAAGAACTCCACCTCATTACCATTCCATGCTTTGTCTCACCATTTCATTTTAAAGACCCGGAAATTAAATAAACAACAGATAGAAATGACGCAGGACAAATCGTCTTATGTTTCGCACATGTGTGGTACTGGAACGTAAGCGTTTTCCACCATTTTAGCATTTTCAGATGAAAATGCCATTTTCAAATCTATACAGGCGAATGTGGGCGTGGCCTAAGAACAAAAGTAACAAAACTGAAACTAGTCAATTTAAGCCCTCAAAGCACTTTCTACTACAAGTTTCATTCACCTAATCACACTCATACAGTGCTTTTATTTGCACATGAGCACTTTTACCTAACATTCACACTTACTGGCCAGTGGTACCATGGCGTTCACTAACTCAAGAAAGAACACTTAAACAAATGGTTAAACCTGATCCCCAATATTAATAATATTAGATCAGTTAAATATGAAGAGTGTTGAAGATGCAGCCCCAGGGCTGAAAAATGAAGTCACAGTAAGTTCCAAAACCTGCCTAAACCAACGGTCCATCTTCTTTATACAGTTTATAGTTTATTATGTGTCTGTGGAACGGTCCATCTTCTTTATACAGTTTATAGTTTATTATGTGTCTGTGGAACGGTCCGTCTTCTTTATACAGTTTATAGTTTATTATGTGTCTGTGGAATGGTCCATCTTCTTTATACAGTTTATGGTTTATTATGTGTCTGTGGAATGGTCCATCTTCTTCATACAGTTTATAGTTTATTATGTGTCTGTGGAACGGTCCATCTTCTTTATACAGTTTATAGTTTATTATGTGTCTGTGGAACGGTCCATCTTCTTTATACAGTTTATAGTTTATTATGTGTCTGTGGAATGGTCCGTCTTCTTTATACAGTTTATAGTTTATTATGTGTCTGTGGAATGGTCCGTCTTCTTTATACATTTTATGGTTTATTATGTGTCTGTGGAATGGTCCATCTTTTTATACAGTTTATGGATGTGCATCCCTTTTTTTCTCTTTACATTGTGAATCATAATCACAGGAAAATAAATGACAGATAATGATTAAAATGTTGTTATTATAATATAATACAGTAATGATTAGACAATTACAGGAGACAAACGTAGAGCCTGTTGTTTACAAGCACGTTGCACATTGTGCAAAGTTATCGCTGTTTTGTGTTTTCTTATTGGTTTTTTGTTCCATTTTGACTTTTTGTTTTCAGTTCAGTTTCCAGAGTGTTTTTTCTTCTTTACAGTTTGTATTGTTTGAAATTGTGTTGTTTTTTCATTCTTTTCAGTTTTAGTCTATTTTCTGTTTGATGATTTATGGCAAATGCCAGAGGAAAGTTTAAAAAAAATAAAGTACTGATATTACAGTTGACTCTCAGGCTTGTAGACTTAACATGCACACATGTTTTCTTTGCACTTGGGCTAGTTGGCACAGTGTCTTTGTGCATCGTGCAACTGTACATGGACACACTCGCAGGGACTGATTCTGTAAATCAATAACTAAGTGAACAATGGTTTCTTGCACATTTAGCTTGCAAATGAATAAAGACTTTACACTGGTAGAAGTTATTGTAGTTCCTGGAATATGACAGCATATAAGATTTGTCTTTGTCGGCATGCTGAAATGTCACTTAATAAAAAGTGATTGAAGAAAGCGCTCTGCTCCAGCCTAAATGTTTTTTTCCCACACTTATCAGGTGCTGTCGAGTGTCTCCAGGGGGGATTTCCACATACGCTGGCTCAGCAGGAGTGAAAGGGATGCCTGCCAACAGGATCTTTGGAGCATGCACGCTTCGTTTATCATTTAGTTTGAGGCATTGGTTTCAAGTGAGCTAGTGACCAGGAAGTAACCAAAAAATCCAGAATTGTATGATTTCTTTTTGTTGTTTGTTTGTTTTGACAGACAAATACTTGAAAAATCGTTTCCATGCTCCATGAATGTCTTTGGCACAAACAATCAAGAACACCTTGTCCACAAATTACCAAACACACGAATCACGCATCAGCTTTCATAACAAGACTCAACCTGCCGTTTTAATGATATCAGACAGCAGGAGAATGATGCCTTCCATAGTTTGGCCACTGAGGTAATTCCAATTTTAAGCAGTCAGTATCTACTGAGTAACTATTGGGTGTAATAATCCACGTTGGTCAGTTATGGGGTGGCTGTACTAATGGAAAGGTTGGAGGTTTGATGCCGGTCTGCATGCCAAATATCCTCAAACCCCAAGTTCAGGGTGTGAATGTGTGTAATCGTTGGATAGAAAGCACTACAGAGAAAAACATGCTTGTGTGAAAGCAGCAAGCTCAGAGTAGAAAACTGAACCTCGTGTTTTTGTGACAGGTAGTCTAATAACTTGGTTGAGCACGGTGCATAAAAAATCTGTTTGTTATGGTAAAATTATTTGATAAATAGAATAAATAACAGGGAATCGGTACAGTCTGGAGATTTGTTTCTCAGTCTGGAAAAATGATTGAGACTTTTTTGAAAATAACGCGAGCTGTTTGTAAAAATGTTAAAAGGACTGACACCTATTTGAGACTCAAAGTACTTTTTACTACCAGCCTGATTCACATTCATGCTGTCGCATTCATTTTAACCTGACATCCACACACAACGACTCCAACTAATGCATTTTGGGACAACTCGGAGTTCTACATCATGTTCAGGCCAAACCAGCCTTGTGATTGGTGTACGACCCGCTCTGTTTCCTGAGCTACAGCCACTCTCACTGTGAGTGGAGCACAGTCTGTCTGTTGATCAGATCTCCTTTGATCTCTCTTCACTTGCTCAACTCTGGGTGAAATATTTCCCTGCAGGCCAAAGTCAAATCTCCTACGATTGCTTCCCTTCATTTCCAATTGTTGCGTTACAGCTCAGTTCAGCCCTGACATGTTATCAGCTTGTGATATTTACTTTCACACTCTTCCCACATTTTTGCACTTTTATTTGTTACCTGTGGCTATAGGGCATGTTCACAGGGTGAAGTCTGAACCTACTGGAGCAAACATCCTGACTTTTATAGTGGAAATTCTGCAATAGAGAAGCACAAGTTACAACCGCAGTGCTGACTTTAACACATTTTTATTTGTTCAGCAAAAATGGACGTATGAAAATATATCATTCGGTTTTTATTACAAATGAATTGATTAAGGTAAAGCAGACAAACTGAAATGCAAAGCAAACAGCCTCACTGAGCCAAATGGTATTTACAGTCAGGATACAAAGTAATACTGTTCTCGGTCTCCTCATAAAGCATTGTAAGACATCTCAGAGCTCAGTGGAAAATCCTTCCGGAAACAGTCGTCTTCTACAGGATAGACCTGGGGATAGTCTGTAGGGGCAAAGTAAGGGGTGGGGGGGCTCTCTTGCTGGCTTGACCAGCAGTGCGGCAAGCTGTAATAGTCCTGGGGCCCACAGTACTGATAATGGTATTGCTGTGGGCTGAAGCCACAGTAGCTGGACTCCATTCTGGTTGGCGAGTCATAGCATGAGGAGGAGGAGGAGGAAGAGAAGGAGTCCTGTGGGGAATAACTGTTGGGATCCACGGAGTTGCAGAATGTCAGTGACTCCAATGAGGAGCAAGGGGCCTGAAAGAGAGGAGGACATGGAGATTACTTTGGGCAGGACTGCAGGTGTGCCGCATGGTGGTCATCCAACTAAAGCTAGGCCCAGGGCTCACCAGGAACACTTGTGAGTGGTGTTTTTGATTTAATGCATTCATTTGTGTGCAGACAGCTTACGAAACAGACATGCAGCTGTATATCCTGCCAGATAGACCATTTTATCAAACAGCTGTAATCACAGTCAACGCAAGACTGGCTCCTTCAAATACATCCAAACAAATCCATTCACTACATGCAGAATTCAAGCACTGACACGTGTTTGTGGCAATAAACGACCAGCACACCAAACCTCTGTTCCAAATAAATGCAATCTATTGCTATTGCTTGTGTTACAGCTTTTAAAACACTCTTTAAATTTTGGTTACCTGACAGAATAATTGGCAATCTGGCAGCTTTGGGTTTTGTCACAAATTTGAAATTTAAAGCAATCCCAGTTTCGGATTTTTTTATTTAATGACGATGTTTAGTTGGTGACAGATGACACTTACCATCCCCTGGCCGTAGTAATCCGCATCTGAGGAGAGTCCGTGGAACCAAAGCTGAGGGGAGGTTGGAAGGGGAGGCAGAGGGGTGTCGTAGGTGGTGCCACTGTATCCGTTGCCGGGCAACATCACATCCCCAAACTGCTGCTGCACCTGGATGCCGTTAAAGGCGCTCTCCTGCATCTGGATGTTGCACCCGCTGTCAGGGACTGGGAACGAGATGGTGGCTCGAAGCTGGAGGGCCAGCGACCCGCAGCCGGCTTCAGCTGGGGGGACAGAAGGAGGAGGAGTCACATGGCCACCTGCCGGGATTCAGTGTAACAGTTAGACCCAAAACATCCAGAAAAAGATCAATGCAAATACATGAAATGAAAAAAGGGAGTCACACGCTCTGAGTTAATCATTGCTTATCATTTAATCACGGACCAGGATATATCGCCAACTTTAAAGGGCGAGGTCTAAGAGCGGGAGTACAGTGGAACTCCGCCCCTCTGAAATCTGATTGCCCCCCACAGTTCAAAACGGTGTCGCCCCCCCGCGCGCCTCAAAAAACAAACAAACAAGAAAACAACTTGATTGAGCTCCACGCACTGTGACGCTTCGGTCAGGCCGCTGTCATAGATGTTTGTTTTTCCAGGATGTATTTAGGCACACTGGATTTGACTGATGGACAAACTTACTTTGGAAAGTGGACGCGCGAAGCTCCTGTAGTTCCAAGCAAGCCTGGTGTATCTGCTGATCAGGAAGAAAGAGAAGTAAAGAGGAGGGGGATGAGAGATCGCATTTTTTGAGTCGCTTATTTTGATAAAATGGGCCATCAATGATTTACAGGTGCAGTCTTGCACTGAGCGGTATTCATCTCAGCAGAAAACAAGTGAGAATGAGAGCAGTGGACGAGGGTAAAGAGGCGTGGGGGAGGGAGGAGTTACCGCATTAAGCTTCTTGTTGTTGGCCTCCTTCTCTCTGTGCCTCTGCAGCAATTCCTTGACCGTGGTCTTCACCCGGACCCCCTGGTACACCTTCAGTTTATCTTAATGAAGAGCACAGTGTGTCACTCATGAGCAGTAATCTCCCCTTAAAGCAAACTAAAGCAGTCGCGTTCTCGCCTTCTCCGGCCTCTCCCTGCTCCTCCAGTAAAGCACCACCAAACCTTTTCTTATGCATCACAGCTTATTTTGTTTCCAGTAAACTGAACTCGCTCCATTATACACATTCTAATAAACATTCTAATAAACTGACGAAAGAATATAAAAATATAGAATATAATGAAGGGGTTTGAATTACTCAAAGATCCGAAATGTTCCTATTTTATCGGCAGTGCGTAAAAGCTTGTTTCCAGCGCTCAGTGTTTCTGAGTATTACTTCCCGCTGATCCCCTCCTCAGAGCCTCCCGCTCGGGAGACGTTTTCACTGCAGCCTGTAGCGCCGAGCTGCCACGCCCCAGTCAGAAGCAGAAGAAATCGACCCTAAACGCGTTAAAGTAAGTAGATTTAATTACGCATATACGATCGAATGAATGTAAAGCGAATAAAAATGTGCGGGGGGTGATAGAGAAGTTTGTGTAGTACAGTGAGACGAGCTTAAAGTTGGATAAAGGGACTTCGGCGCGTAAAGCGCGCAGACAAAGAGTCAGCAAAGCGATCCACGACCAAAACGGAACAAAACTTTGAAACAAGAAGGAGCTGCTGATCTGCGGTTTTTGGAAAGATCAGTTATCACGGAAACGAGCCTCCCGTGTGCTGCACGTGCGCGGTCACTTAGTGAAAGTTTGATCAGCTCGTTATGGAAAAATGTCGAAGCGATCTCAGCCCGGTGCTGTTTACAATTCAAAACCCCGAGCTCTACACCAATCTCCGTTACTTTATTCAAATCAACCCTGCCCCCCATCACGAACGTCTGACAGTAAAAGGCAATGGGAGTAATTGGCAGATTTTTTTTCTTCCATACTTGAAGCTTGATTAAGGAACGGTGAAAGAACGCCTCGTATAGGTGCGGGCAATTTAGGCCTAAAGGCGATATTTAAAGCATTTAGGGGTGCGAACATTTTGGAGAATATGTTAAGAGATGAAACCTCATCTGATAAATATTCATACAGAGAAATGCTAGTTTATGATTTGTCTTAAATGTGGCATATGCTGCGCAAAACGAAAGGCAGACACATCCCACTCGAACACGCAGAACACCCTGATACGCACAGACAGCCCGATCACACAGCCTGCGACACTTACAGTTTAATTCATCCTAACTTAAAATCGTCTTGAAATTGATCATCCGCGTGTCCTGATGTGCGTCGACAGACGACAGTCGGGAGAACTAAAGCACACAATAAAGCCATAAACGTGAGGGAAGCTTTGAGAAGTCTTTGCATGGAGAACGTTGCACAAACAGGTGGAATCAGGTGGCATTAAAGTTACTCTACACGTGGAAATTTAATTTAGCTCCTTCTACCTGTAACTTAAATATGGGAAGAATGGACACCTATGGGGGGGTGAACACCCCACTTAAACACAAAAATCGTATGCTTTCAATATTTCCACTAAACTAAACATTATTCTTTTTTTTTCTTCTAATTTCTCTTCCAAACAGGGAAAAACGCAAGAAAATGATTTCCTGAAGAAAATCCGAGGTGAAACTCACCGGACATGATGGCTGGGATGGAGAGATGGTTCCTAGAGAAGAGCTGGGGGACTCCACAATGTCCTTTTCTGCCTCAGCAAAATGGCCAAGAACGAAATTTCTGCAAAAGTCTCCAAAAATAGCAACACAAATGTGTTATAGCAGAGCCAGAGCATACAGAATGATTGTAATAGAGCTGGGGACATATTAGTTTGAGATTTTCTCCCTCCATGCCTACTATTTAAAACCCCTAGAACTCAATGATTTGACAATGATTTGATTGCGCGTTACTTACCATTTGAATATTCAGAGGCAACTCTCTCAAATCGATTTTCAGTAAAATCACTAAGCACGAACACTCTATTAAATCAACTTTTATCTCATATATTCGTATTTTACACTTTAACCTCTAAAAAAAACACTTTTATTCATTTTACCCTCCTTTTGCACTATCCCAGCATCACCCCCCTTCACTTAGCACTGCAGCACTCACGACCGCTTCAGTGCCACTTTAAGAGCGCATTTCACCTCAAACCTCACGTTTACCTCAGTCACACATTTTTTAAAGTTTATTTCACAAAAAACATATTAAAAGCGGCAAAGAGGGAAAGTGGGTGTGGCAAGGGCCAACAGCCCTCGTTGGCACGGCAGGGCCTCCAGCTCCATCAGAGTGCTCACACCTGCTGGGAGAAGAGGGGGAGAGACTGAGCAACTTCACGCACACTTGTGTCGTTAAGTCTTGGTTATAATTTCATCAAAATAAAAATGAGTTCCAGGATCAAAGGTTTCCGGTGAGGGCGCCCGCCACAAACGGTGCCGTTTAAAAACCGGCCTTTGAAATATTTGAAAGAGCTTCCTCGCATTATGATTTTCCACAACTGAATCAAAAGCATTTATTATTTTGAATTATCCATGAAATCTGTGTTGAAATCAAGTAAACAAACAAACAAACAAACAAACAAACAAATAAATAAATAAGGAAGCTAGAAAAACAAACATTGTAGCTCATTCTTTGCACTTTACACTACAATCCGCATGTGTTTTATATGTCAAGCTGTTTGTGGTGCGAAGGTAAAAAAACCAAAAAAAATAAAACAACTAACTCAACAATATAAACGTTATATTCCTCACACTTGGATTAATGCATCAAAAATAAAATTGTGCCACAAACCGGTCAAAAATATATGAATCAAGACGCGGATCTGTGAATATTTTTACATTTATTACAGTAACACTAGTATCAAGCTTTATTTTGAGTGCAGCATCTATATAATTATTTATTATATATACTGAAGTAACATTATTAGATTATTAGAGCGTCCTCGCTCTATAAATAGAGCAGACTGAGATGAAGTGCTAACACATCATCATCATGTCTATTCGTTCATTAAATCACTCTTTGTGCATCTTTAGCGCTTTTACCAAAGTCCTGTGTTAACTGCACATCCTTGTTCTTCTCTCCTCTCCGCTGTCCGCCTCCTCTCACAGCGCCCCCTCCTGCAGCCGCGGCGCAGCGGCTCCACCTAGAGGCCACAAATGGAAATCAATTAAATCAATACGACACATTATATGACACACACTAAACTAGAAGCAAGAACAACAAATATAACATCAAGAGATCTAAAACCATGAATAACAATTCAGAAATATAAACACACAACACTGGGTTGGACTCAGGACCATGACTGCTTTTATTTGTTTATTCGTGTTTTGTGTTGATACAACACTTTTATATATGAACACATTAGAATATAAAGCCTGTTTTTAAATAGTGAATTTAAACAGTACATATGCTACACACTCGACATAAACCATTGGATTCAAAGACAATTACATACACAGTGTGAACAGGTGTGGTTTATGGCTCCTCTGCAGGGAGTGGGTGGAGCAGTGGGTTGAGGAACAGTGTCAGGAAAGGTTTGTTGGAATGATTTCAGTAGGACGCTGGACGTGGAGAGGAGGGGAGGAGCGTGGATGAGTGAGGTGTGAATGGGAGAGACACCAGCAACTCTCTGAATAGAAGTCACAATGTGAATAAACGTTCACTCTCCCTCAATGCTGTGTGTACAGGGTCCTAATATCACACACAGCTTTGCAACTGATCAGAAGGTTTCAGTGGATCCATCCCTGGCTCCTCCAGTCTGCAGGCCAAATATCCTTGGGCAAGATACTGACCTCAAGTTGCTCCCTGGTGCATCCATCAGAGTGTGAAAGTGTATGAGTGGTAGTTAGGAAGACAGTGTTTGTGTGAACGGGTGTGAACGGGTGTGACCAGGTGTGACCAGGTGAACGGGGCATGTTGTTTAGAGCACTTTGAGAAGCACCATATCAAAATCAGTCCGTTTACCAATACAATGTACTAATGATGTTTATATCAATGTTTTAACAACTGCAGAGTGTTCGTTATTACCTGTGAGATATTAATTAGCGCAATATCTGCTGCTTGTGAAAAACTTCAGTAGGACATAGAAACTGTTTATGGCCAAATGATTTTACCCCATCTGTGCTTTGTTCTGATTTTAACAGGCGTTTTCACTGTTGCTGAATTCTCCCACCGATTTTAATACACGACCTGCTGATTGCTGTGTTTCTTTTTACTTGTCTTGGCTAAAGCCCATTAATGTTCAATGCACACACTCAAAAGTTACATCCTGTTACCACTGCTTTTCTAGCAGAACCATTTTGTGAATTTGCTCCTCTATGGCCATGGCACTCATGTAGACCCTGTATATTAATTAAGTTTAACTCAGAAGAGATTAGCTCAAATCCACATGATGCACTTCTACGGAGCAACTGTGCCTTCATGAGAAAGAGTGGGTGAGTGACCAAAACACTGAACTGCTTTTCCTGTACAGAGTTGCCATTATTGCTAGACTATAAAAAATCAGCTAATCAGTGTCTGTCGGACTCTGTAGTTTTCTCTGGTCCCCTCCCCAATCAGACCAGGAGTGACATGTTTAGCCGCATGTTCTCCTTAAATTGCTGTCTGTCTGAGTGGTGTCCAAAAAACAATGTGGGCTTCATAGATAATTGGGAAACTTTGTGGAGGAAACCTGATCTTGTTAGGAGAGACGGCATCATCCCACTTTGGATGGAGCAGCTCTCATTTCTAGAAATATGGACAAATTTATTAAACCCCCCAGAATATGACTATCCAGAGTTGGGACCAGGAAGCAGAGTTGCAGTCTTACACGCCTCTCTGCAGCTTCTCTCCTCCTACTACCCCCCAAAAACACCATCTCCATAGAGACTGTGTCAGCTCCCAAGCAGACAACAAACAACCTAAACATAAAAAATCACAAAGAAAGAACAATACAGTATCCACATCTGAACCAAAGAGTAAAACATTGAAATGTGGA
>VUQR01031416.1:0-18352 GCA_015108515.1 Hemichromis elongatus | reverse complement strand
CCCCCCCCCCCAACCTCCCTGAAAATTATGCCACTGCCTGTGGCTCATTATCCTGCTACTCTGGCCATTATTTAAGGCAGTGGTTCAGTGCTTTTAATCGCTGGATTTTTGTACAACTCACATTAGTGTAGCTCTGGCCCTAACTGTCTTGCGTGTTTCCTTGTGATTTCCTGGTTTTGATTTCATTTTCTGTTTCTTATATATTGGTTCCCTAGACCCATCCTTATTTCCCTCTCCTGGATTCCTGAGCGTAAGTGTTTGGTAGGGTGATGTGGCGTATCAGAAGTGGTGTCCTTCTCCCTCCATCCGGTGGATTCCTGGAAAACCTGACCCCCCACTTGGAGTTTGTAAATAAAACTTCATTGTACATTTTTCTTGAGTTAGAACTTGAGTTCATTCAGTCAGCCCTGACAGATGCACACTTGATGTGTGTTTATTGTTTGTGGAGTATGGAACCTCTTTTACAATATCTATATGTTTATTTAGTTTTGGTTTTGTTTAAACTGCTCATCAGTTCACATCACCGTAATGAGGACGAACACTTTGTGGCCATGTTAACTATTAGGGATAATTAGGATAAGAAAGAGGAGTGCAAAAACAAAGAAGACTGGGATGAAGTGATTTTTTTTCTACCTTAGGTTTAGATCTCTTATTAGTATTGTTAAAAAAAATAATCATCTCAGTTCTTAGATCAGCACCCTAACAACCTCCATCTCTTTTGAAGATTGCGACATCATCATCTCAGTCTCCCCCGCAGACTGAGTAATCCTTTCATATAAGGATGTCGAACTCCAGTCCGATGTCCTGAAACTTTTCCATGTGTCCCTGTTGCAACACACCTGAATACAATTAGTAGGTTATTAGGAAGATACTTGACTGCATGCCAAGGTGGCAACTCAGCCATTTGATTCATGTTACAGCAGCTCAAGAGTGAATAAACATGATGCAATAAAGTAGTTTTAGAAGTACTTTTTTTTTCAACACACTTTTATTTAAAGTTATGTGAGTAGGGTTAAGGGTTGCCACGTTAGCATGCAGTCAAGTTCCATACAGTCTTGCTAATGAACTACTAAATTTTATTCAGGTGTGTTGCAGCACGGAGACATGTAAAGTCTCAGGACAGAACTGAGACTGGACTTGAGCTCGACACTTGTGCCCTAGAGCAGAGGTCCCTAACTCCAGGCCTCAAGGACCGGTGTCATGCAGGTTTTAGATGTGTCCTTGATCCATCACAGCTGATTTAAATGGCTAAATTATCTCCTCAACCTGTCTTGAAGTTCTCCAGAGGCCTGGAAATGAACTAATCATGTGATTCAGTTGTGTTGGAACAGGGTGAGATCTAAAACCTGCGGGACACTGGTCCTTGAGGCCTGGAGGACACCGGTCCTTGAGGCCTGGAGTTGGGGACCCCTGCACTAGAGGTTGTTACATCCTTATTCTTCCTGCTTTAGGCAAAAAACAATCTCCTAGGGATGCTGATATCATCCTGCTTTAATACCAGCTGTATAGTTCTTGCATGTCCTATCTTCTATTTTATTCTAGGCCCTAGAATAAAATAGAATAGCCCATTTATTGTCATTGAGAACACACACCAGTTAGTGCAAACTAGAACAAAATGTCAGTGCATTGCCACTGGACTCTATGATATTAATGGAAAAAACTAAAGGTATTCAGAGGGAAAAGGTGAAAAGAATAGGGTCTACCTTCAGTATGAAGTGCCTTCAGGCAACTGTTATTGTGATTTGGCGCTGTATAAATAAAATTGAATTAACCAATCACATTTTAAATTGAACCACAAAAAAACTAACACCTGTATCTTCAAACCAACACTCAGTTAAACACACCGAACATGTTTGCACTACATCCAAAAAAACTCAAACGTCATTTATTAAAAGCAAAATCTTGTTTTATTTTTTCCAGTTCCATAGTGTGAAGAATGCAGTACTCAAACTTTCAATTTATCTTGAAAATTGTAGGGCTAATTCATGTCGAAGATTAAAAAAAAGAAAAAAGAAAAAAAGATGAATGAAAATAAAATAAAAATCACAAAATATCTTCCTTTATATCACGATGGAGACAACAGGTGTGGACCCAGGCGCAGCAGGACAGAGTGTTTTAAACTGAGAATGAGCCTTTACTGCAGCTGTAAGAATTACCACAAAACCACTAACAAAAACCTAAATTGGGGACGGCTAAACATGAAAGTAGTTGGGGCTATCGTGGCTCAAAGAGTTGGCAGTTCGTCTTGTAATCAGAAGTTTGGGGTAAAGGTGTGAAAAGTTCAACTGGTGATTCATCTTACAGAGAGGGGCAGGGGGAAACTTAACCAACAAAACTTCACAAACATCGAGCAGATTGGAGAGGAGAGGATGTTGTCTAAGCTAACATACATCATGGACAACACCTCCCACCCCCTGCATGAGACTGTACAAGCGCTGAGCAGCTCATTCAGCAGTAGACTTTTACACCCACAGTGTAGGAAGGAGCGCTAACACAGCTCATTCCTACCAGCAGCTGTCAGACTTTATCAAGCAGTTTAACATTCGGTCATCTTACTCACCAGCTTGCTTGTTTTGTTTATTGTACAGTTTATACATAGCTCTGTATATCTGATACATATCCCTTTACATTTTATACATATCTCGGTACAATTTTCTATACATGTGTACATTATTATCTGTATATACCTGTATACTCAAACTTTTTAAGAGCTCTGTAACAACGTAATTTCTCATTTGTGGGATAATACAGGTTTATTCTATTCTACTCTATTCTATTCTATTACTTCATCTTTCAACAGTATGTGCTTTTAATATTCATGTTGCAACATAACAACGGACTAGTGAAAAGTTATATATATTGTTTACATTAGTAGCTACAAAATTTACTTGTGCTCTGTGAGAGAATTTTTCAAATATTT
The DNA here is from genome assembly GCA_015108515.1 of Hemichromis elongatus. Taxonomy (NCBI): domain Eukaryota; kingdom Metazoa; phylum Chordata; class Actinopteri; order Cichliformes; family Cichlidae; genus Hemichromis; species Hemichromis elongatus. Next base: position 15,432 of record VUQR01031416.1, on the reverse strand, counting down.
GCATACAGGTCCTCAAAAAAAAAAAATGCTACAATGAGCTTAAATGCCAATAGAGGGAATAATTTTCAGTGCACTAGTTTGTAGCATGGCTTTGACTTTAGGAATGCTGATCTGCTTATGTCAGCAGTAATGAATAGTTATTTGACTTTTGACACACTTCTATAAAGTTACTTTACCGTTTCTTTAAAAAGTAATTGTATTCAAAAACATTATTGTTAGTGGTATTAACAGTTGCTTCTTGATCATCTCTATTATTTTAAAAAAAACCCCACTGCGAATATTATTTGCAAATTTGGCCCTTTGCACTCACATCCAGTAGGCGGCGGTAATGCACATTTAAGCGGATTTATATGCGCAAATAAATCCATCAGCTGGACGATATGAGAATGAAACTGAACTTGATTGATTTATTTTGCAAAACTCTATAAGTGAAAGTTATCAGGCTGTATTTTGGTTTTTAAGGCAGACCCATTTATTTAGGAGGATTTGAACTTTTTTTTTTTTTTTTTTGTCATTTTGGTCCACACTTCACACCAGTTGGTGGCGGTAATGCACCATTTTCCTGTTTGCCAACCGCCAATAAACCCTACAAGAAGAAGAAATAAATCCATCGAGGAAATAACCGAACTGGGAGTAGTTGGCTGTTGCTAACAGTGCTAACACGAAGAAGCACACACAGTAAGTAAAGGAAAGAGAGTTTTTTAGCGCATTTGTGCATGTTTTAATTCAACTGTTTCACTATGTTGGTGGGAGGAGGCATGCTGTTTTTCTGGACGTTTTGCGCGGTTTTGTTTTGTCTAAATGAAACGGGATTGTAAACCAAGAGGCTAACTGATAATTAAGTTAAGTTAATCAATAAATGGCCAGTTTTTTTGAAAATAAGGTATTAATTGTTTCGTGTTTATTAGTGCCGTAAATTTGAAGTGTAAGAAGAGTTCAAAATGTATTCAAGAAGGAAAGAAAATGGGGAAGAAGAAACGTTAAAATAATACTTAATGAAAATGTGGATAACTTGTTATGAAAACCCGGAATGGCCCATAGAGTATCTGCTTTAATCTCACAAAGCCACGCACAAATAATAATAATAATAATAATAATAATAATAATAATAATAATAATGCACCACGCTAGGGGCAATGTTGTTGTTGTTTATTGCTTGTTTTGCTCCGTTATCTCTCATCTATCCGTGACATGCTGCCTACGTGTCACACCGTCTTTAACTGAAAGCCAGTTATCAAAAATCCGAACACGCATATGAGAAATTGGCAGGATACAAAGGCTAAACATCAGCCACTTCTGATTTGTTGTACATTTTTGGTGTTTTATGGTGATGTTGACTTAACCATGAGGTCCCTATTGAGAGACTTTCACTACAGGTGTGGATCCCATCACTCATTTACAGTTAACATGTGGCAAGAGATCCATTTTGACCCTTTGGCATTTTAATAATGATGTAACTGTTTTTTTTTAAAACCCATGATCTCATATTTCCATTTCCTAAATTTGTTTTTTTCATCATGTTGGATTTTGGAGGATGTGAGGGGGGAAAAAGGGGGAAAACCCCCCCCCACTTATACTTGACATCATTTTGATCCCATAGAAATTAACGTAAAACAAGCACATATGGTTTGCATACATTTTGAACTATAACTACAATTGCTTTTATACCCTTTATTTAATATAACTTTTGAATAAATAAATGTTTAACTTTTTCACTATGATCCCCCAGACATCATTTTAAATACTTCTTTTGCTGAACCTTGTATATAACAAGAAGTTAACTGACGGTTAACAATTGACAATAAACTTATTTTTCATGATATTGTAGCTAATCAGGAACTGCAAGCAGATCAGTTTATTTTCGGTTTGCAATTTAATCTTCTTTGTATGATTGTGCTTGGAAAAATTTTTCTTGAACTTTTATTTTCCTGCTCTTTACTTTTATTTTCCTTTTGCAGGCTTTGGCAGAATCAGTCACCATGGCGACTCCAGTGCCCGTACTCCGCCTGCCCAAAGGACCTGACCCCAACAGCCGTGGATTTGACCCCAACTCGCCCCGCTTCATCGCTCTCTGCCGAACCTCCATTTCCTCCTCAGTAGCTTCAAACGCCGACAGCGAGCAGCTGCAGAAAGAGCAGCATGCTCGATCTGTGCTGAGAGAGGGCTTCCTCCGGTGCTTGCTCTCCATGAGCAACAAGAAGGTTCAGTTTCAGATGTACGAGAATGTGAAGGTGGACGCCACATTTGGGGCATCAGACATTGACGTACTGAACTTTCAGGTGTCTGACCTGCACACTCCCATTGGGGTGCAGAAAGAGGCTCTAATCAGATGTCAGGATGTGATATCATTCACTTTTGACATGTGAACATGTTGCTTTTGTGTGTGTTGTGATTTGGATTATATGCTTGTGGTCCCACTGTTTTAACACAAGAGGGAGTCGTGTGCCTTTGTGTCCAGTAGGACCCATCCAAACCTGATGGCAGAGTTTAGTGTTTGCACCAGAGCTCAATGATGGTCTTGAATTAAATATCAGAAGAGCCACTAGTGGTTTTATAAGTCTCAACAAACGTCTGGGGTAGAGGCTGTGATAGTCTGCTTGGTTAAAGAAGTGCAGCACTTCAAAGATAATTCAGCTTTTTGAGGTCAGTGAATCCTGCCAGATGTCACCTGACATTTAGCCTCAGTATCATGTTTAGGAACAGGTTTCCTGTCTCAGTTAAACATCAATTAGATATGTACAAACATGTGACGGCTGTACTGGTGCTGGAGTTGTGAAGTTGCCTCATTCAGTTTAACTGAATGTGGTAAATGAAAGATTGCACTTAAAACAAACCCTTTTGTATTCACTGTGAAAATGATCAGGACTGTGTAGCAAAATGTTCATTTTTGCAAAATAAAATGTCTAAAGAAATAACTGGTAAATATTCATGCTTAAAGAAATACTCAATTTCAGAATCCACCTTTGGATCAAGTTCTTCTAGAGTGGGCTCAATAAAATGTTCCTTTTGGCATCGTGCAAAAGTCTTAGGGCACCCCCATTTCTTTATATTTTGCTACAGAAGGAGAAGTCGGTGTGGGTTTTTTTTTTTTTATTTTGTTTTTTTTTTTTTTTTTTTTTTTTTTTTTTTTTTTTTTTTTTTTTTTTTTTTTTTTTTTTTTTTTTTTTTTTTTTTTTTTTTTAAATCCAGTGGTCATCTGACAGTAACAGAATTAAAATGTTTAGATTCCTGTGCCGGCACCGAGTCCTCCTCCTGTATTTCAACTTCAGCATTGTCATCTTAGCTTAATACTATAAGAAACAGCCGGGTTTGGGCGGTGATTTGGATTGACACATGCCACTAAGCCACTCATTCAGGTCAAACGCCAATTAAAAAGGTGGTTGAGATTAGATGAGAGACACACAATGCAATGTATAGAAGAGTCACACTCACAGAAAACAAAGTTAAAAGAACTCGTCACACATGGATGGTAAATTATCACTCTGACGTGTGACTGACAGCCTTTATTTATGGTTTCCCCCCCTCTCTCTTCAGGAAGAAGCTTAAACCCTTAGGCTGAAATAAAAAACACTCAATTTGTGTGTTTACTCAAAATATCCATTAAACATCAGTATTTCCTATATGTCTTTACCTCTAAGAATCCACTGGGCACTCAGGAAACCACTCTTTGTCTGCCTGAGCTCCGTGCCATAGCTGTGATTTATACTATGAAAACAAACAAAAGCCTCCCAAAAAGTAAAATCCTCCTTAACTGAAGGCAGCTGGGCAGCACAGAGTTATGTAACGTGATATTGAATTCATCCTCCTGCCCGCACCGTTTTGCTTACTGAACAACTGTACACAGGCCTGAGAAACAAAAAGGCCCAAGACAAAAGGTTTTGAGAGCAGGACTGTGATATAAAGACTTGTATAAAGATACATTTGCTGTCCTGTTTCGTGCTTTATATCCACAGCTTTTCCCACTTCTTCTACTGGAGTTATTCTGAGTAATACCATATGGCAGAAACTATACAGAAATGTAAATAAATGCATTTAAGGAAGGTGTGATTGACAGTAGAGGCTCCAAATAAAATTGCTGACTTGAATCCTGCATGGCTGCAACAGCTGTAGTTTCACCAAAATAAAACGACTTCCCAACCCCCCACCCACACTCACATGCATGAATACACCACTCCATCCCTGCTCTGTCACAACTTCGGCGGTCCCCAGCATGAACTTCCACAACCCCCCAGTCTCTGTCAATAGATCATTGTCCTCATCTCGAATCATCTCAGTCTGTTCAGATCCAGAGGAATCGATGTTTTTGCAGCAGTGGGGGTGGTAGTGGTTGTGTGTGAGTGAGTGTGCATTTCAGAGAATGCACAATTAATCTGAGTAACAATGAAACCCGATCCTCACATTATACCAGCAACATTTAGAATCTTAATTTCATGCTCCATGACAGATGCTTACACTTTTTGAATGCAGCCCGCTGAAGATGCCAGTTTATACTGAGCTTTGTTCAATGAAAGACTGGAGATTACAATGGCAATGCCCATTAAAGTGTGCAATGCGTGATAAAGTTGTATTGCAGTTGGCTTAAACTTCACAAATGATAAATGAGATGGGCTGTGTTTACTGATGTGCACTAGTCTGTGACCGCAGCACCCGAGGGGAGCACAACCTCTCACCTCGAGACCTTTACTGACCTTTCCTCTTTTATCTTCACCTGCACGCCAACAGCACCGACAGACAACATGTCTTCATCTGAGGGTAAGCTGTCCGTGATAAAGTTCCCATTTATAAAACAGTGCCATGAATCGCTGCTATGAACCAAAGAATGCTCAATGTTAGATACATAACAAATGCTGAAAAAATTAAAATACAACTGTATTTAATAAAAATGAAATGAAATAACAGAAAGTAATGTAAACTGCTGGTTCCAATTTCTAAAACCCAGACAAATGACTTGAAATACCTTATCTGGCCAAAATACGGCAAAGCAACTCTTCACAGTTAGTTACATCCTAATGCAGGGGTGTCCGACTCCAAGGGTTGGTGCCCTGCAGGTTTTAGATGCGTCCTTGACCAAACAGCTGATTTAAATGGCTAAATTACCTCCTCAACATGTTTCACAGTTCTCCAGAAGCCTGGTAATGAACTAATCACTTGATTCAGGTGTGCTGACTCAGGGTGAGTTCTAAAAGCTGCAGGACCCCGGCCCTCGAGGCCTGGAGTTGGGGATGCATACATGTTCGTGACTTTTCACTGAAGTTGAACTGACCACTTCCTTTTATTCGTATTGGTCCTGTGGACAGCCTCCATTACTGGAACTTAATGTTCATCTCTAAGACAGAGGACTCATCCATTACACACTAATACTTCTGACATTTGAAATGGAGAGCAAGTGCCTCAGACAATGCAAAAACTCTCCATCTCCATCTGATGACAGCCAGCTAATCTAGAAGCCTACACAGACCTCTCTCTGCTCTGCTTCATCTTTATCCATCTCACTCTGATGTTTTGCCTCACTTCACCTATTACTCTGTGCACTTTACACTTTGTGGAAAGATGATATACAATATGCAAACTTACTAGAAATGCAGAAGCAAAACAAAAAGATATGAGTAAACATATGTACTCACAGAAATGCCGAGTGACACTGCCCAGGCTCTGCACTCACTCACATGCACGCAGCTACTGTCTTTATCACGCTGGGGCAGATGGACTTCAAAGCGAGCCTGCCTACATCGCTGCCACTTCTAAAAATAGACAAACTGCCTTTTGGGTTGTGTTACAACCCTAATAACAACAATACCAGGAAAGAATCTGTGCGCCGCTAATTATATCCCCGAGTGCTGCAAAAAGCAGAGCGAACACGCACGCAAACAGTGACCTGTAGTGTAAACTTTGCTAATGCACACACCCAAACACACAGAGACAAGCGAGTAGGTGCGTTCCCTGTCCAAACACGCCTGCGTGAGAGATCTAGCAGTGAAACTGAAGGACAATGTTTGAGCCAAAAGCTCAGCAGCTTACATGATCCTCCAGCGGCTTTGCTATGAGATGAGGAAAGCTCCTCTCGAATCCATCACTGTGCCAGCAGCGACTGTTACCCATGACACATGGCAACGCCTGGCTATCCGTTTAAGCTGATGGTTTCTTATGAAATCTTGATTTAGAACAACAACTAGTGACTGTGGATGCATTTTAACTTGCAAATACATTCAGACTAATACGTTTCTTCCTGTATTTCATCTATAGGGATTCTAACATACTCCCTGGTGTCTTCCTTCACAGAAAGCCTCCAGATTCAAGAGCCAGTCTTCTCTGGTGCTCACACTTAGTGCACCATTACAGACGTGTTTACAGTGCAGAGGTATATATGCCTGAGTGCCCTGGCAGCCACACTAACATGGAATTCCCCTAAAATTGCCAATCGGTTTTTTGGATAGTAATCTTTGGAGTCATGCCCACAATTCTAGTGGGAACAAAAAACAGATTACAAGTCAGATGAATGAATCTCAAATAGACATACACACACACACACACAAAAAAAAAGCAAATAAAAAAAAATCCGTCCATAAGCCAGAGGAAATGCATATAAAACGTGCAAACAGGTGTACTGACACAAGCAGCCGACACACAATTATAATGCAAGCACAACCAACCTTATGTTTATTTCCTACTTGGTCAGTGAATGGGAGAGAACGGGGAGTAGTAGTAGGCAACTGAGGCAAAACACATGTCTCTGTTTTTCACTGCTGCTTGGTGCCCGTGCACAAATTCCACCAGTGAGTCCCAGAAAGAAGCCGGGAGAGACGAGAGCGAAAGAGCGGGATACGATTAACAGAAAGTTCGAGCCAGACGGCGATCACAAAACCAGTTTGTCCACGCGTCCCTGCGGATTTTCCATATGAATGCTCCTCGGTCAAGCTGCCAGCAGACAGCAGACTCTCCCAGATTCTTGCAGTCTCCCCGTCTTGGCTGCTCTGGCATTCATCAGATAGAGAAGTATCAACAGCTGTGAGTGTGTATGTGGGAGAAAATGTGTATGTGTGTGCCCTCAGTGAATGAGGGCGTGTGTTTGTGTGGAAAAGAAGCTAAAGGGACCACGTGATGCAAGCTTAATCCCCCGCCCACTGGTTAAAAAACACACACACACACACACACACACTCAGGCAAAGGCATACATACAGGCTTTTTGACCAATCAGAACTCAGGCTCGCACACTAATCACACCTCCCCTCCTCCATTGCCCTCTCTCTCTCTCTCTCTCTCTCCGTCTAGTCTAGCCTTTTTTCCTCTCTTTTTTTTTTCTTTGATCCATTCACATCCCTCACATTCCACTATCCGCTCTCGCTCGCTTTCTTTTTATGTCTCTCATTCACACCCGCTGCTGTCCTTCCCCCCTCGCTGGGCGACTGTACTAAAGGTCAGTGTTTATTAGTTTGGCTGGAAGCAGTATAACTACAGCCGCACAACCTGCTGCAGCAGAAACTGCTCAGCTTTCGCTGTCTCTTCTGCCCCATTGAGTCAAAGCTATCTGGCCCTCTGATAAGATCAAATACCAACTGCCTTACAAAAGGACACTGTTAAAAAGTATCAATTAATGCCATAATTTAATGACCCATCTGTCAATACATCGGTCACATGACAGCTCTCTGCAAGTCAGTGTCTTGCTTAATGTTAAACTCCTTTTGCCTATACATTTGTCTCATATGTGTTGCCATTTCTGAAGCAATGACATCTTGTGTTTCTACACTCCCTAAACTTGCTTTCCCGTCTCTCTTTATCACCAAAGCTGTTTTCATGCATGAACTCCAAACAATGTGACAAAAATCAGGTTAGGACACTGTAACAGGCTGTACACAACACCTGATAGTGTGTTTTAAAGCGGGTGCTGTGTGCACAAAGAAAGCAAAAGGAAGTTGACAATACACCCATACATTTTCTACGAATTCATCGACTCTTCCCTACATTATTCTTATATTAGCACTGTCAGACAGCTCGCAGACTCTGTAATAGACTCCAATCACACAGGCCCAGAGACCAGTTGGTACCCTCTTTGTGATTTCATTGGTCGCTAGCAGACTGTCAAGTTTGCCTGTAGCTTCCATTGAAGACACTGATATGATAATTGGCCACAAAAGGTACATTTAACAAAACAGCAAACCAATACTGATTATGAACTTGAACAAAACAGAAAAATCTGGCCTTAAAACACCTGCTAGGCATTTGGATGAAAACTGATTAGCGGAATGTTAAACAGATGTGTCTTAAAGAGAAAAGAAAACAGACGAATGTTGCCTTTCAGTACACGTTAACGGGCTATACAGTGGGAACATTGGCACAGTCTCCAGTTGAAGGAGCATCTCCCAGCTCTGTACCTGTTTAGCAATCAAAGCGGGAAATAAACTAAAGCTGTACAACTGCAAAACACAGACCACAAACTGAACCCCCCAGTGGGGAATAAGCTAAACCACAGATGACTTAACCACCAGCGAAACACATGGCACACATTTCCTCTTGCAATAGTTGAATGCGGTCCAATTCACAAGTCATCCATGCAGAAGACAAACAATCCAGGCAACCAAGATGTCAACAACCTGTCAGCCAGGTAATTCATTCATTCTATTGTTTGCTTTTGAAAAGAATCAGCGCTTCACATCGAGTGCAAGTTTACATATGGATCTTTTACTCACACACTTACTCTGGATTTAACCATGTAAGAAGGTACATAGCGACGATGCCTATAAGCTGAGAGACTCGACATCAGGTATGGTTAAATGTAGACAAGCGTTTGAGGCTAAAATCCTGAAATATGAATAATATCCAGAAACTGAAATACTTCTAGGCACTTTAGGTATTTAGACTGTGATCGTTCAACAACAATTTCAGGAAAGAGTCATTAAAAAGGTACAACAGTGATCCAAAACACACAGCAGGGTCATAAGGACACATCCTCAAGATAAGAACAAGACCTTCTGCAACAGATGGCATGGCCCCCACAGAGCCCTGATCTCAACATCATCATTCTGGGATTACACGTGGAAACACTGAGACAGTCTTAATCTACAAGTCACTACACTTAACATGTTGTTAGCCAATTAATATAACTGGCTGATAACATTAATTTGTTAAGCATCATAACTATTTTCATTCCCTATCAACTTTAAACAAAGCAGCACAGGTTACAAGGTACAGTAATGGCACGTCAAGTACCAGTTGAGTTCTGCAAAAGTGTGTCACCACCATAACATAAAACTCACACATTATGCAAAACGTCACAGAGGTTTCCTTCATGACAGCCCAAGAGTAACAAAGACCTACAGTACACACTCGTGATCACCTGATGGTTTAGATGATAAGACGATATGGAGTTTTTGTTTAGGCTCCTGCAAGAGTAATGGCGATAACACTGCTGCAACAGACGCCAAGCCAAACCCACTTAATATCTCACAGCTGGAAAATTGCCACAAGATAATTCAAAGCTTTGATAAAGTTCTTTAGTTATTGTTGAATTTAAAACCAAAAAGGTGACATTTGTACTACTTTATTTTCACTGGGGACCCTTTACCGGGAAATCTACCATCGTAGGTACGTCACAACTACAGACCTGTCTGAAATACTACACAGTAACTTGATTTGCACCTCCCTTGAAACGCATCGCGTTGACGCAGCCCAACAATTGCGATTGGCTTGTTCATTACCCTCGATTCGTCCTGTGCATTTCCCACTACATTAGGTCACAAAAGAATGAACAAAGTATAAAAACAAATGCTTTTCTTTGGAAAAAAGAAAAAAGGAAAAAAAAACAAAACACAAAGAACCCGGAGATCCACGAGGGAAAGAAGTCACAGTGTTTTGTTTCCTACTGACTGGCACTGCATATAAATCAGTGGGACAAGACCACATAATAATGAACACAAACTGCACCAGCAATAAATGGTGTCAACGGCATCGGCCACTTATGCACTTATCTTCCGTTCCATCTTTCCAACAGCAGTGGAGCGTATGAGATAGGTGAGACCGGGGCACGGTGTGGCCTGTGAGCAACATCCGACCTGTTGGTTGAACCCGACCATAAGGTCCGTGGGTAAATAGCATTGGATCTCAGAACGGAAACATACTTTAACTTTGTAATGCATTAAAAATTTAGATTAAGGCAGCATGATGTTTACTTTGATTACGCAAACCAAATGTAGGTGTAGGTAATGGACAACAAGTACCTAGTGTAAATAACTGGACATGAAAATCTTGGGATTATAAAATATTACACTATAATATGATTCTAACCCAAATGAGCCCCCCTAGTTAAAGTAATTTCTTTAAGGATATTACACATTTTGGGGTCAACTTGAATGAGACGCTTTGAAAGTTAGAAGTGGGATCTAAGGTCAAAGGTGACATGATATTTGGATGCAAACTATATTGTGTTATATAGAATACCCCTATATCATTAGCATTTGTTTGTATAGACAACATTTACAAAAGAAAGTGGAATTTTATGCACAGTCTTAAAGATAAGACATTTTATGAAAGAGTCCCCATGCTTTCCCTACAGCGCCCTTTTCCATCAGAAGAATCCTTTTGTCATTAAATACAAGTTGCACATTCATAAACTGTGTAAGTATTTTCTAAGGATGTCATGTTTCTGTATCATCTCTCTCCTGTTAGACTCAAAACATGAGCCTATTTAATACTCAATACAATTTTCTTAAGATGTTAGAAATAATAAATTTCTCATTCAATAAAAGAATATTTACCACATCAGTTTGCCTTCCAGTAGTCGCAGTATATTATATTTGTCTGTGAGACAATCGCAGGTATAGGTGACATGAAAAACAAATAGTTTTAACTGACAGGTAATATTTGAGACGCCCGAGTCAGAGTCCACCACTGAGTGTACAGAGTACAATATCTATAATGTAAATTCTGTTATATTGTACCGTCAAAATAAAATGAGACTAGTCTCATGAGCTTGTATACTAGCTAGAGCTAGCATCATTGTTGGCTAAAAGGACTCAGCGCATGGCCTTGGTGTTCTCCCAGATACATCACGCGCAAAGGAAACAATACAATTTTCTCCAATAAAAGTTAAACAAATGACATAAAATAAAGATTTTATGCATTTCTTTCGAACATGCAATCCTCCATATTAATTACGTCGCTGGACCCTCGGACATGTTGCTATAACAACAACAACAACCACGTGCATTAGGTAGTACTGGATAGGAATGAAAAACTGAGTAGCTTCTAATGGAAAGGGGTTTATATGACTGTATTGTCAATTCAAACAATAGCAGTGACTAACATATTTTTTTAAATACCTTTATACATCATTATCATCACTTTGACTTTTCAGATCAACGATTGCCCTTGAAGGAAAGGTCAGAGGTCAAATGTGAAATTATATTTTAAATCTTTATACAGTTTGTATTTGTTAACAATACACACCCTATTCGTATTCAAGGCCTTTGTCAAATTTCGGTCAATAAATCATTAAGTTGACTTTGAAAGTCTTAGTGGATGGTAAACTTTAATGCATTGTTAACACGATCCTGCTCTACACCTCTACAAAAGGTAGCTTTTTGTTTTTTCCTCTCACTTTCTCGCTGTCAGATCTACCTTCATATGTAAACAAACATTTTCAGTTATGAAGTTTAACACATCCACATACAGATGACCTCTCAGCGAGGATTACCTGTCTGCTCTCCTTTGAATATCCACCTCACATTTAAACCAGACTTAAACCTACACTACACACTTGTTCAAACTTTGCATCTACTCTTGCCAGGAGCAGTTTATACAGAGATCAAAATAATATCGACCAAAAATAAATTCAGTTTATTGAAGTCAATTTTGCTCGACAGTTCACTACAATCCCAGTTTGTCATGCGATCCCATGGGAAGATTGATTGCTCACCCCTCTGATAGATATTCCTCACACAGTCTGGTTGCCACTGGCCATGTAATAATAGGCAGATTCCCTTAAATGGCATCAGATACATGTGGAAGACATCACTGGAGTGTTTGTTCAACTGGCTGCAGCTGGCCTACACCAACAAACAAGCAGCCACCACACGACCAACAGCCTTTTCCAACAAACTATGTCTTCTACAGAAAGAACAACAATGTACTCTGGGGACGTTTTCGCAATGCTGGTCTGTGAGAAAACATGAAGAAAATACTTTAATTGGTATGCAGTAGCTGGAGGGGACCTTTTATTTGTGATTGAGAATAATCCTTCACAGCTCATCTCAAAGAAAGTGTTTAAGAGTAATAAACACCTTTATAGTGCGTATTGGAAGCAGAGAGCTCACACTTTAGTTTCACCAATCCGAGTCGAGAGAAAGTAATACTGCAACAACAGTGCAGCAACTCAAATCTTAACACCAGCTTGGGCATCACTGTACACTGCTGTAAATCCATTAATACAACTTAAGCATTTATAATCTGTTATGTGCATAATTAATATACAAGCAAGATTTCTGTTAGCACAGCTAACAGCAGCACTTTTGCTAGAAGAATATGAAAGGACATTGTTAAAAAACAAACCTGCTTCTCACAAATCACATCCTTGATAAACCCCCTAAAGTTGAATTAAAATGGCTTTATCAAGGATCTCACTGCAATCTTTGATTTGCTTGCACTCTATCCTGTATGTTGTTATTCTATAGTGACAGTTCCAGTTGGTAAAATATTAGTTATATTCATACTGCCAAGACCTGTGTCTAGACGGCATTCTCTTCTGCAGTGCGGTAAATATGCCAAGTATAGACTGGCACAGAAAGGAGACTGATCCCTCTCAACCCCTCCTTCTGGAAGTCGGTGCATCACTCAGCAACTTTTACAAACTCCACACACACGGACGCGCACACACAGCTGACTCGGTAAAAAAAAGAAAAAGAAAAAAAAAAGCTTGCACAATCTCGAATAAGGCCACCTTTACACAAAACCCCAAACAGGTAACTGTATAAAGATAACAGTGTACTACAGATAGAGACACTCTTGGGTTTTGAGCAGTTTATTAAAGGCCTAAAAGCATCAAAGTTATTTTAATAGTAAAACTGAGAGTTCTGGGTGAGTTCTAACACCACAACATACAACTATTAAAGATTTACTACAAAATCATAACAAAAACGTTTCAGACATGTGACTGCTGGCTTCAACAATCTGTTATCAGCTTTCTGTCATTCAGACATAGTGCTGATAACATTGTTTAGAAGAAAGTTTAAACATAATCACAGTGGTGTCTAAACAGACACAGTGTTAGTCATTAACATGTAAGGGATTTTCACGTCACCATTAGCATAGCACAATGTTGCGCTCACTCCTAGCATCTATGAAGCCGCTGTCTCCAGATTCCTTCGGATGAGGTCCGGGGTAGTCTGTGAATGCCTTCTTGGTTATTTAGCAGACAGGGTCCATGGGTATCTAATCATTTGTATCCATAAAGGTTCAGATCTGTGCAGTAAGGTTTCTGAACTTAGTAAATTACAGTAAAGAGTGGACGCTTAACTGGTGTCAAAGGTCTGAATGGATCTCTGGACATTTCTGGGAAAGTCAGGTTGGGACATTTCAAGTTATCTTTGCTTACATGAGGAGACTCGCTTTTAGAAAAACTCTGATTTATTTAGATGACGGTGCCTTCTGGATAATGCGCTATGGATATCACACAGACTTTATACCAGGGAACCGGCATTTTAAAGACCGTTTTATACTGTTTGCACGTTTGTGTTCTTACATGCAGTTCCACCGGGTAGAGGCAGGCTAGCCTCTGAAAAACAGCTAATTATGGCCATGTGGACACCAAAATTACTGTTATTTGTTTTGGTTCAGTCATGTGAAACATGACAAACAAAGCTGCACTAATGCTATACATCTAAAAGAAGGCTTAACGCTTTAACATACTCCACACAACTGTTATTAACTCTTAAAGATTAATGAGTCCTTTGCACACTACAGTACCCAAGTAATCCCACATTTTTTGTTAAAGTCATCCACTCCTTGAACCCTGTCATAAGCCGTGGACAAAAAACGAAACACAACAGAGGAGAGGTCCCGACCGTTTGCTGGTATCCATTTACAGCCAAAGCTCTGCTATCAGCGTTCTGTCAGCATTTCCCACCAAACGGCGAGCAGTAAGAAGAGAGGAGCAATAGGGCACTTTCACTGATGTTAACTACCAATATATAAACATTTGAACTCATGACCAGGAAAAAAGAAACGCACGCACACACAATAAAATAGAAACTAATGTGGAGACTCCTCAGTGGGAAACGGATGGATGAGGAGTTTCTTCACATAATAAGACCAGCACAGTTAATGGTTATAAGGAAAACCCCCCTGACTTTTACTCCAAATGCCATTTGCCCACATGTCAGGAAGTTCAAGTTTATTCCTTAAAGGAAGTATAAAGCCACAGTACAACATCAAAACTACTTCATAGTTACTGCTTGCCAGCTCCTCTGCAACATCAGATCCTCATCTTGAAGGGAAACATTATGACAAACAAGTCCAAAGAGCATGATGACACAAACTGCAAAATCCAGTCATTAATCTCACGTCTTCACTACAAGTAAGCCTACTGTCACATTATTATACTCATTAAATTGGATACTTTACGCACAGTATAAAGAGCTACAAACATTCATCTAATTCAAATCAACCATAACCAAGTGAAACAGGAATCACAGACTTCTGACAAAACTATGTCACCTGTGTCCAAACACACAGACAATCCTTATAAACTTATCGCTCACACGCATGTTTATACAACTCTAAAGAGTCAGTCTAGTTTTACACTTGTATAGGAGTCATAATAAGTAGTCACTAATCCCTGTTTGAAGGGTAAATAGGCATTAAGAGCACAGCTAATGTTTAACATAAAGAGACACATTCAGATTCACTTCCTGGAGCCCTCGCTAGTAACAAAGCTGTCACTGTCTGAGCAGCTGTGTTTTTTAGCACAGAGAAGAAATACACGCACAGACCAATGCATGAGCCTACTCGAGCATGAACAGAGAAGCGCGCTTCTCCCTGAAGGTTCAGGTAGAGAAAATGAACTTCTGTGGAGGCAGAGAGGGTGAGCAAGGAAGCAGCGCGCCTGTGTGTGTGTGTGTATTTAAAGCACTTTGTTTCCTCCACTGACAGGGATGAAAACGTGGCCTAGCAGCAACAATGGAAGTCCCCGCCCAGGCATCACCTCTGTCAAATGTGCTATTTTAGGTCGAAGGCAGAACAGCATGAGTGCTTAGGAGCATTTAAAACACACAGATAAGATAACATCTGTGCTCACAGGCGCTCACTCAAGATAAACTGCGTGAGTCATCTTCAAAACATTTGACTTTAACTGAAGAAAAAGACTGCATCAATATCAGCAACTTGCACAATGAATTGACCATACAATAATAAGCCAAGGGGGAAAAAAACAAAAAACAAACAAAA
>VUQR01031415.1:0-21215 GCA_015108515.1 Hemichromis elongatus | reverse complement strand
ATCATATGACTAACATACGTCATCGTTTTAAAAAATCTCCGTTTTGGCCGTCCACACTACGCCAAAACGCTGCGTTTACAGATCGATGTGTTTTCGAGACCGTTTCCAAAAACGCTCCGTTTTCTCTCCGTCTCAGTGTGGACGGGAGGACGAAACGGAGACAAAAAGATGCGTTTTCAAACGAAAACGC
Source organism: Hemichromis elongatus (assembly GCA_015108515.1). NCBI lineage: Eukaryota > Metazoa > Chordata > Actinopteri > Cichliformes > Cichlidae > Hemichromis > Hemichromis elongatus. The sequence goes on along the minus strand of VUQR01031415.1, from coordinate 21,025 downwards.
ATTAGTGTGGACGTAGCCTTAGCTAGTCTGTATGCGTACTGTGAACCTCTGCAGATAGAAAGAAAACATCCAAAATAAATTCAGACTTGTGCACCCAGTTTGTCCATCCTGGAAAAAGAACATTTTAAAGAAATTGCCCCAAATTACCATGACGTTCATGCTTGAACTGTACGTGCCATCTGTTGATGTCTTGTCCCATTCCTAATCACTTAAACACTATCCATCCATTAAAGAAATACAAGCTAACTGTATGTTATACATAAAAACCTGTATTTTTAATCTGTTCTCATACAGAAGAAGAAAAAAGTCACAATACTGTTGTTTTCACTGTGTACTCTCTGATAGTACTGTGATTTATTAATGTGAGCAACTCTAATATCTAAATGTGTTTTCAACTGATGCCTGTCAAACAGATGCAGGTCTCTCACTAATGGTAAAGTACTCTATACTAATTTTATTAATGTATCAGGATGGCCTCTGATTTGTGTTTGTGATTTAAGAGAGTAGTTATCTACATCTCCATAGATCTCACTGCTTGTCAGTGGTAGTATACTTTGTTCCTTGCAGAAAATAAAAGCTGCAGTCCATCAAGTCCAATCCCCTCACCGGTTGAATATTTAATTTGAGACGATGAATAATTTACCAAGATAATGGTGGATGGAAGAAACGGCTGAGTGGATCAATTCATCTCCAACCTAAACAGCAGCTTAATGTTCAGCCTCAACAAAACCTAAAATCCAAAAGCCTACCTGTATGGGTTCATGTTACCTAGAAAAGCTTTGCTGCTGAGAAGCACTTAAACTGTGCAGATAATTTAACATGAGTATTGAGACACTAAAAAAGGTCACAGACTTCTTTTGTGGTCTTGTGATTCCATAGAAATAATGCGTATTATGTGTTTCTGTCTGCTTTTTTACCCTTAAGGTTTTCTGCCTGCTACAGCATTTTTATAAACAAAGTGAAACTGAGATGGTGGCGCACACATTCGGCCTTTGTCTTCATCAGTGTGTTGTTTGCACTGCTGAAAAGACAGGCCCGTCACTGATGTAGATCAAAGGAAGTGAGATGGATGCTGACCGGGCGATGGAGTAATGGTGTAAACGTTATTCATCCACTGTGTTTAACGGGGACCTGCTGATGACGGGAGGCCAGGAGTTCATCTTTAATAGCATTTTATAATCCATTTACAGCCAATTAGATGCTTCCAGTGAACAGAAGCGAGTGATGGACTGGTCTGTTATGAAACCGGACAAGCTGAGCTAAGAATGCGTCCACAAAGACAACTACAGTAAATAATGCTGTGACCAGTGGTCACTGTTGTTAGCTGTGTGGTAACGGTCACTTTGGTGCTAAACGAGGGTCCAATAACGGGTGTGCTCAAGATCACTGTTGAAACAACATTTGTTTGTGTCTTGTTAGGGTGGAGAGGTCCACAGACCAGGTCATCAAGCCCGTTAATGTGGAGGCCTTGTCCAAGTGGGTGGGAAAGATCCCAGCTGATGTGGTGAGGGACATGGCTGTCATCGCCCCTATGCTGTCCAGGCTAGGCTACGACCCACATGCCAATCCGCCAAACTATGGCCAACCCGATCCCAAAGTACTGGACAACACTAGAAGGGTGAGTAGTAAGCAGACATGTTTATCATTTATATTCAGTTTGACTTCCGTTAGCATCTTAAAATGTCAGAGTAATTGTACCAGATAAGAAGACCAAGTTGGAACAGCAACACTCTCTGGATTTAACTAGTCAAAGAAATACTCCAGCACTTTTTTCCCTGTACTAAATAGATGAGAAATGATGTGTTTACTGTTGAGCTTTAGTGACTGGATGAATTATTGCCTTTGAGCAACATTGGCGCTATTAATGCTAAGATGAGCTGAGCTCTTAAAGGTCTGACTGGCTGCTGGTTATAGATTCATGTTTGGCATCGATGCATTTCTGTGCCATTGTTCTTATGTGTAGAAAATCTCCACAGACTTTTAAACTCTAAGCCCCGCCTTTACTGTCCACTAAATGATGTTCATGGTAGAAAGAGTAAAAACAAACTGCAGTAGAGTCGTAATGATGTGGTCAGAGCTACCTTAGCTTGAGTGTATGGTCTGTGTACTGGCTCTGCTATTACCAGGTAAGTCAGGTAATCTGCTTCCTCACATCTACACTCTGATGACACATTTCACAGTAATGACACTGTACAAGGCAGAATCACTTTTACTCATTCACCACGTAGTCGACACATCATCCTGCAATATTCATGTGAATTACTTCCCTTTTTAACTCAAATACAAATATTAAATTATGATTTTAACAAGTCTTGCTGTAATGAATGCCTCTAATTTGTTTGTAATTGCACTCTGACTCCATAAGCGATTGCTAAATTGTAGATTTTTTTAAAATCATTTCTAAGTTACATGTCAGTCTATAACTCATATATATATATATAACTCTCTATATATAACAACATATATAACTCTTTTTCTACTGCCGGGGATGGCAGTAGAAAAAGACATTGCACTTTGGTGTACTTTATGTTGGTAATGTAACTGTTTTTATTACCATTAAAGCTGCTCTTACTTTCCTATATGAGTTACCGCTGCTGTTTACTGTTGCAGTACACAGGTCCAGCTGTGTGTAAACAGCTGGACCTGTCAGTTCATGGCTGACATCACATAAACGTGCTGCTGCTTAAGCACTTACTGTCATGGTCGTGTCCTTGCCAGACGTGTTAGTAGTAGCAGTAGTTATTTTTGGAGCAGGATTTGTTTTATTGAACCCCTTTCCTCAGGCAGAGCTATCAGGTGACATGCTCTGCAGCCCCACTCCTTCAGTTTATACTGCATGTCTGGTGAGAGGAATACATTTTTATTGTAACGCCTCCCTGTTACTTGGATAGCTGCTTTCTCAATGTGTCAGTTTTTCCTAATAAGAGATGCTAGCATCAAGTTGGCATGGAACTAATTTGAATTATTATAAGACATGCAGACCACTGTGGCGTCCCTTACTCAGAGTTCAGGAAACGGAGGCTGTCGTTTCCATTAGTGTGAAATTCCATTCTGTGATGAATTGATGGTCCAAGCTGCTGGTAGACTGATGGCAGAATAGTACTGTAATCACTCATAAGAAGACAAGGTAGAGAAGTTGTGCTCCTTGAACTTTTGTTCACAGTTGGATTAGTAGTTTAGTGCTGGAACACAATGAAGGATGTCTCGCGTGGACGGTTAGTGTGTTTTTCCAAGCTTGACCTCTCACCCTATTAGACTGCTGTCAAAACATTTTTGTCTGACTTGCTGCTTCCAAGCTCGAAGCGCAGAGCTTTTTCTCTACTGGGTATTTCTGCAGAGCATTTTGTCTGTCCAGCTGTGGAGGCTGTGGGTGTCCGTGTCACATACTTCTTCTTCTCTTCAAATAAACATCAAGGTTTTTCCCAAAGTTTTACATCTGGCATTTAAAATTTAGAGTTTACCATAAAGTTAAGCTGCTGTGCATCTCCTATGAATATAAACATTATACATGTGGTATACAAGTGCGTGTGCTGTAGCAAGTCTTAGGTGTCATAAATCGGGAGATCATCTCTCATGATAAGCTGCGGGTAACGTCTAGGCTAGCATCATTTCCTTTTTATCCAAGCACAAAGTGTTTCCCTGAATGAATTGTACCCTAGCTGACATCAAAGCAGCAGAAAGCGAGAATCTGACCTTTCACTGAAACCTTAGCAGGTGGGATGATAACTGAGATGCACTCAAAGTGTTGGTTTTGAAAAGCTTGCGATCCATGCCGGAGATTATTGGGTTTGTGTTGAATGTTTGGATTGCTTTTCCATTTGTTAGAATCTGACTTGAAAGGGAGAAAGAGAAAGCAAAGAATGAATTCATCTCCGTGCTATTTTTACTTGTCAGGAGTGTGATGACCTGAATGGAAACGTTTTGGAGTATAAGATGTGAGAGGAGTGGGAATAATCTGTCTGACCGTAAAGAGATGGAAACTTCAGAGAAAGAATTGCGAAACCCTCGTTATAAAGTTTAAAGTGCCACCAGCTTAGTACAACAGAGTGTGTAATTCAGTATTCAGTATATCAATGAGCATTAACTGCAGCACACATCACAGATACGGATGTTTCCGTGTTTGCATGCTGTCAGTTGCAGCGTTTGTTTGTGATGCTTCACTGTGTTAGCGAACAGCTCCTAAATGTCTCACTGTAAGAGTACAAAGCACAACGTCTTCCACTGTGTGTTACCAGTTTGCCGTCCAGGCCGACTCGTCGGTGTGTGCTGGTCAGATGTGGGCTCTCCATGATGTTTCCTCCATGTTGTCACCATGCTGCGGATGGTGCCGTGGTCCTGCTTGCATAATTTGGATGCAGTAAATAATTCTGTCTGCGTGGTGGTTCCTCCGAAATAGTGAACATTGCTCACAGTAGACTTGCGTACCTTGTTGTCAGATCTATGTTGTGCGAGTCTACACGTGATTAGTGCGATGCCTGTGGATCAAGCCCGGCTGCAGAGGTTCTATTGTTTGTTTGTCCTCAGTCTTCCCTCCCTCTCTGCCCACAGTTCTTGTATACAAAGGAGGACCAGCTTTAGATAAATGAACAGACTGTCACTGTTTCTGCAGTCTGTTTGCCTACACATTTTACAGTACATTACATTTTAAATATCTATGATACTGTAGGGTTTCTTATTTGGGAAGGCTACCCCGGAATGCCAGCTGTTCCCAAACTATGCTTGGTAACATTTCTTATCTCCATTTTTTTTTTCCTGAAAACATTGAAGTTGCTAGCTCGTGGGCACTCTCCATTATTTGGCAGAGCATTTTTAAGTTCTGGTCTCATTTTTCCTATCAGGTGCCAGAGTGATAGCAATCAGTAGCTTCTGCAGAAGGATGTGTCCTGCAGGTAGACTGATCCTAACTTGACTATTTTGGAGAGAAGCTAGAGACCATAGCCTCCACGCATTAGCACGCTAACCCAAACCTGTGCTACAAAAAGAGCGTGCTGGACCTGCAGAGCTGAACAGTGACTGCTCTTAATGTCACCATTGTCTGTGCGTATAGATATAGCCACAGTGATAATAGACTTTGGTCTTTTCACTCCCAATTTTGAATCCTCGACAGTACACGCATGCACGCACGCACGCACGCATGCACACACCCACGCACGAGGTCCGGTTTGCTGGAGGTGACTTTAACTTTACGTCTTACCTGCATCAGGATGAATGAGTTCTAAAAATAAAAGTTCACCGATCATACAGGTGTTATGACAGGGGAACCTTTAAAGGCTATAAGCAAGTAATGTGGAAGCAAGTGATCTGGAAAAACTTGGGATTTGGAATCTTTGCAGAAAAATCTGTTCTATGCCAAGTTACATTCCAGGATTTTTCTGGTTGCTTCACCCAGTAATGTTGGTGATTGAGAAAAGTGAAAAATGCCCTGTTTGTTTTTATCCATTCACAGTTATTTGTTCTTCTTGGTTTTAACATTAATGTTATGGAGGCTTTCTTTTTTAAAATTGCTACAAATTCAACTATTTACAGGGACCAAAGTTCACTGTCCTGAAGACATCCACCCCCCCTTAGCCTATTAGTAATAGTAACACCCCCCACCCACATTTTGTGTTCCATTGCATAAGACATCTGGCAACCAGCCCTCAACTAAATCTCTGTGTGTTGAAGCCACATGTGGAAATGCTCTCTGTCTTCAGTCTTCACCTAACCTCATCCAAATATTTACCCTCAGTTTCTTCTCCTCACCCCCAGTTCACCACAGAGTATGCAGCTCGGATCGAACTGCACAGCAGAGAAATGGTTTGGAAGGAGGGGCTAAGCAGACTGTTTGCATTGTGCAGACACGGAGGACGATGCAAATGATTGGGGAGCTTGACCTGTTAGGATCAGCCTTATCTCAGTTTTGCTTTGTTTCTTTACTAACCCTGTGAGTAAAGCCCCCTGTGGGTTATAGGTATTTCTGGGGTGGCCCTGTGGTTCATGCTTATCTCTCCCAAACCTTTGTTTTTATTCTACCTTGAAAATATCAGGAACTTCTCACGTAGGGTTCATTTTATATGTATTAAGAACCAAACTGAAGACTTAAGAATGAATGAAAGAATTATTGAATGGCTCAGTGAATAAATCATCCACCCGACCATCTTTTCATCCATCTGTTATCTTCTGCTTATCTGAGCTCAGGTCACAGGGGCTGCAGCCTAAGCAGAGACCCCGCCCCCCTCCTCCTGCTTATCTAGTCAAAAGATAAACTCTCTCTGGTGTATCCTGGGTCTGCTCTGGGCCGTCTCCCAGAAGCTCATTCCCAGTACAGGAGGGGCTCAGGAGTCATCCTTGTCAGATGTTTAAACCAACTCAACGCTCAGCCCAGAACACAGCTGCAGATCTGCTGATGCAGTTCTAAAATCAATCATTGACCTTTGACCTACAGGGTCCTAATCATAACTTCTAGATTTAGTTACTTTTACACTGAGTTAATCAATAATTTTGTTGGCTGTTAATTCTAAAGGTATGGAAAAATATTTAAGTTTGATGTTTAACACCAATATTTACAATTATCATTCTATGATTACAGAGTTGAGACTACAGAACCAACCGTAGAAAGACAGAACTTTGAACATTGAAGCTGACAGTTCATATTTGATTTTTAACATCTCGTTAAATGCAGTCGTTCAGTGATGACGTGCTGGGGACGGATCGTCTCAGGGGTTTCTGTAGCTAGCCACCACGTAGCACATCATCCAACCAGCTAGCTCAACTTCAGTACCCCTACAAACGTTGCTGCTTTTTAGTTTTCCATTTTCATTTCTGTCTGAAGTGATAGCAGAGCTGTACGCTTTAGTTTCCCTCAGGCAGAACATGGTATATCATCTTTAGATGGAAACTAGCGAGCTAACTTCCAACTCTGTTATACTTTATAAATCCTGTTTTTACAGATGCCTGGATGTTAAACTTGATTGTTACACCTGGTAAAGCAGCAACGCTGATCGTTTTATTAAAGATGAACGAATGTAGACAGTTTGTAGCTCTCAGGGATGCTGCAGTGTTGGGGTTTGTTTGCGGTATTAGCTGTATACTGTCAGTTGGGGCAGTATTGAAAACGACACGTAACAGCTCGTGATGTGGACTAGTGCTGTTCACATTTGTGATGTTGTCAGCCCTTCAGCTTAGTCCCTGCTGGTTAGGTGGTAGAAAGTCCTAATGTAAAGCTGCTTTGCAGATGAGTGATTACAGTGTCGGAGCCATCCACTTTAGCCACCGTTTGTGCTTCGTAAGCTGGCTAAGAAAGAAGCTGAACCCAGGCGTCCTCCTAGATCATGCTTTAACATCTCAACCATTGACTTGGACCTCAGCTTTGTCAGTGCTTCAGGCTATTTAAGCTCGCTGTATATGAGGCTCATCAGGCCTGGCTCTCGAAGCCACAATCAATAGCTTTTAAGTGGCTTTGCATTGCTCTGATCCCTGGTGAGAAATGGATATTGGGGTCGATATATTCTCAGGTTTGCCACTGTAAAAATAATGAGATGGAAGGGAGACGAGACAACAACGCTTGTAGATTTCCTCATCCACAGTGTTGGGCTTCTCTTCTGTGGCTGGGCCTTGTCTTTCATATTGTGCAGATGGTTAATGTTGGGCAGGCTAATCAAACTGATTCAGGGCTATGGTCAGTGCTCTTTGGCTCTCAGACCTCAACAGAAAGTCATATTCATGAAACCGAGGGCTCGACTTGGATAGAAGAGGCGTGAGTCAGGACTGGGGCCTAATAAGGACTTCGTATGAAGACTTTATCAATCGCTGCGTCTTACTCTTTAAGCTCAGCTCGAAACTCGAGCTTCTGTATTTTCCCATCATATTAGTGGAGGAACATGTTATGTTTTGCTGTTGTGTTCATGATTTTGTGTACAAGGCACAACAAAAGGAAAGCTACCATTTAGCTCCACAGCCATATTCAAAGCAGCAAAGCTGTCATGTGTCATAGTGTCATCCTGTTAGCTCTTATTTTTATTGGCGTATCAGATGACAGCAATTAGCTTGATGCATGCATCATGATTGAGGTGTCTTCCTTTACAGTAAGCAGAGTTTCTATCAGTGCTGCTTCAGCTTGCCGGGTACCACATTAGCATAGGCGTGCTGGTCCTAACAGATGACAGATGACTGCAGGTCCGGGTCGTTGTATCCTGCTCCACCTTAATCCACGAGTGAGCCAACTATCGCTGTAGTGCTGTTAGCTTTATGGAGCTGTCCCCCTCCTTTTTTTTTAGTTGTAGTTTGCTTCTGACAAGAATGGAACCCTTTTATCATCATAACAATAGTTTGTCACATTTGATTAGAGCTTTAAATGGACCACACTATGGTCGTTTTAGGTAAACTCCTCTCAGGTATACATTTTGGATCCACCGTCCTCCTAATGAGAAAATTGTGAGTTTAAAGGCAACAACATCCGAGCGAGAGTGGAAATGTGCAGCTGAAGCATTCGGCCCTGCTGACTGTGGCTCCGCAGCGGCAGCTTTTCAAACGCACTGGGCCGTTTCCGCGTTTAACCCCCTGAGACAGAAGCTTAGTCACAGGGCGCTGCAGTCAGTGCTGAGGCGGAACCTCTGCAGGCGCTAGTTTGGCACCGCCACGGCGGACCGACCTGCTGCCTTTACCAGCGGGCAGCTTGGCCGACCCGACCGTGTTAGTCCCTCCCTGACTTGGCGCAGCCCGATTCTGCTGAGGTGTGCTGCCAAAGGTTTCCGGGGGGGGGGGGATTATTTGCTCATTACTGCAATTGATTTCTTGAGTGTTTTTGTTTTATGCAAAACTGTGAGGACTGATTTATAGTAAGTGGATAGAAATACTCATTTTACATATAAATAAATTAACTTTAACAAAACATCTGAAAGTGCTACAAAAAGTGATCTGTATAGTTGAGACATTTGGCGTTCTGTTGATCAATTAATTAGCTGTTTGGCAATAATTCTAATAATAAATATTGTTTATTTTTAATATAATTAATCTAATAAAACTGCATTTATTGTGCACAGCTGGGTGTTGGCTAGCTTTGTTCACAGGTGTGTAATAGGAGAGTGTTAACTGACGGCGTAAAGCTCCATCTTAGATGTAGTCCAATTATCACTGTAGTCTTGAATCTAATGAAAAACTGTATTTGTTTACAGATGCAGCGAGTGCTTCTGTCACTGACATGCTGCTGTTTGTTAAAGTAAAGTGAGCTTCTCTTCTAGACGTCATAGAAACCTGCATCAGTGATCTGGCAGGCCGGCAGCGTCGCTGTGGCTACAGTGACGCTGGTGTTTCTCTCCCTTTGTATTACATGCAGGACGGACATAGACAGGTGTGGTAATAGTTACCTGGGTGTTATTGCTCATTTAAAAAGTGCAGCAGATTCTTATTCTTTGTTTAGCTCTGGGAAGATTTCAGGGGGAGGTGAAACTCTCTCTGACAGCGATGGATGGTAGAGCGCGGCCTGTGTCGGCACACATCCTTTTATCTGTCTGAATGGAACGGGAGGTGATTCTTTCCCAATCTCACTATTCCTCCTTTCACGAGCATTTGAACAGATCCTCGTGAGGTAATGGGCCTGCAAATCAGTCTGCTGCACCAAAACAAGCGCGCTCCTTCCTACATCGATTCCATCGTGCAGGCGTGTCGCCCGCTCTGTTCCATTTGACCTATGGCGTGCAGAGAAGGCGAGTTATCGGTACACATCTTAATTATACATCCTTTGGATTTACTGTCCTCATGTAGAACATGCTCCACTTCCCCCACACGTGCTCTTAGTCTCTGTCTGAGCAGGAGGCTGGGCCTGGCTCGGAGCAGTCTGGCCTGGAGCCTCTGTGCGCTGAGAGAGCTGCAAAATGGCACCCGGGAGGAAATCAGAAACATGCGCTCGCCTCTCTGTCTCTGCCTTTGGAAGTAATGTCGGATTACACTCCCTCTCTGGCCCTGCCTCAATTTCAGACTAACACGCAAGCAAGCATGAAGGCACGCAGGGGGATTAAGGAGGGAGTTTGTGTTCTGGGGGAAAGTTTGAATCAGAATGTTGGGCGCAGCACTTTTAAACTCGGGCACAGACTGAATTTAATACTTTCATTGATACGGAATTACTTTTCTTTTTTCTTATGTGCAGTGGAGAAACTCACATTTTCCTTTATATAGCTTCAGATTTGGCTTTGCTGCCTTTTGATGTTGTGGTGAGGATAGGAGTGCCAAAGCAGTCAAATACTGCAACAACCACTGAGATTACAGTGAACTCAAACTCCGTCTGAGCTTTGTGATATGACACATTAGATATCAGAGGATTAATTCAGCGTGGTCATAAATGATGAGGGGCGTGGTCACCAACAATGTGCCGTGTCCCCCTCACCACTGCAGCACCAGCAGCACTGCGCTGACACTGGCCGGGGTGGATCCGTGCTATCGTGTTAACACTACGGCTGTGAGCGCAGCGTCTCATGGAAAGCTGACTTTACTAGAGCCGAGAATAAAAATGTGGAGTCAGAAATGGGCTTAAAGATATTAAGACCAGAAGAGGTCAGACATCGTCTGGTGGCTGGACATGTAAACCGTAGCCGAGGATCGTTGGTGGCTTAAGGTTTCCATCCACTTCATCAGAGTTCGCATACAATAAAAATGCCGTACGCAGCTCTACAACGAGAGCCAAACTGGATAGAAGCATTTCAGTGACTCTTTGTGCGTTTGTCGTTTTCCATCTCTTGGCTTCCTCCCGTTTCCTCTCGTCAGCTCCAGCTTCTCTGCCTTCCTTTTTTTTTATCTCCAGCTTTGAAGCAGAAGCTTTGGTGGGAATAAAGCACCCGTTTGTGAGAAATGTGTGTTTTATGGGACTACTGGAACACTCAGTTTCTATTCTGAGAATCGCACATGCAGAGCAGAGGTACGCCCTACGGGGCACCCCCTCCCTCCAGTCTGACCTTATGTTTTCATGTCGGCCTCCTGCTGTGGCTGGTTTTCAATAACTCCTCCAGCCTCCCTCCCCCGTCTCTGGGTTTGAACTTACGCAGGGATAATGCCATTTTACATTTCTAACATGTCACCATGGAAACCTGGATGCTGAACTGTGCAGCGCTGACTGTGAAGCTCTAAATGTGGCCCTTTGTTTTTCCAGGTCTATAAAGGTGAATTTCAGCTCCCAGATTTCCTAAAAGAACAACCACAGGTACAGTAACCATCCTGCCTGTTGTTGAGCTTCTCCTCGTTTTGTTCTCATATGAGTTGAACCATATGCAGCTCAGTGGAGAGTCACATGACAGGTTTCCATTTGCTCACAGTTAGTCATCTCCTCTTGAGTTTGTAGCCATCTAACAGCCTGATTTTTGGTTTCTGCTTCATGAATCCCCTCCCCTTTTTTTCTCCCCCCTCTTTCTTTTTCCGCCTCGTTTTTCGGTAGTCTTTCTCTCACTGTGTCATCTCTTGGTTTCAGAGCCTTACGTTGGCTGAAGAGCACCTCTGCCCCCTCCTGGCAGTTGCATACATCTGTTTTCTGTTAAAGAAGCTTTCAGTTGTCTTTTTTTCCAAACACAATCAGTCTGTGTCTGTCGAACGCTGCGATTCAGCTTTCTGTCAGCATCTTCTCGGGGGTTGTAGATGCAAACCTCTGCATTTCCGCCTCGAGCAGTTTGTCACAGAGGTGACGGTGAAACCTAACCTGCTGTCTGTTCATCCATGCAGATCCAGAAAGCTGCAGAGAGACCCAATCCCAGTTAGGAGCAGAGGCAGCGCGGCACCGAGGCACACAGGTACGAACGCACTTTCATTTCTGCTTTATTTAGTGTTGCAGCAATCCCATGATCGTTAATATGAATATAAACAATGTAAAATCTTGTTGGGGTTTGCTTTTGGTTTGCTCCCCACCGCCTTAGTGCACTACACAGAATAAAGTTACAGTTTAACTTGACTGATAGATGATGTGATATCATCTTGTTTTTTTGGTTTCGTTTTTTTACTCTTAGTAATCATGAGGTGAGAGCCGTGACCGCCAAGGCCTGAAGTCTAATTCGCCTTCGATAAACTTCCTGATCACAGATCCACTTTAAACCGCGTTAGCACGCCGACATCCAGCTGTTACAGAACAACAGCTGCTGCTGCTGACATTTCACAATATTTGAAATAGCTAAATCCCCCTCTGCATTATTATGGATGCTCTATGGAGTAAGCAGCACACGTCAGTCTAGTTACCACCAGCTCCATTTCTCATTAACCCTTGTAACGCTTAGCCATCACTACAGTGGACAGCTGTTGTCTTGTATTTGTGCCAGTGTTGATTGTATACTTGCACATAAACCACTACGTTGGACACTGATGTGTCATCCATACGCTGCCACCTACTGGTCAGCCAGTTGTCCACCTAAGTGGACATGTAAAAAAAAAAAAAAACTTTGAAAAGTACATGTTTAAAAAAAATGAAGTTCAGAAATCTTTTTTTCATGCCTAAAGATGAATAAAGATTGCATTAGAGGTGGAGGGTGCAAACTGCACCTGTTACTGGAAGTAAAAACAAGAAGATGTAACTGTAGGAACCACAGTTATAGTTTAGATGTTGGTGGAGGTCGTACAAAGAGCACACACTGGGAGCAAGTCATACAAGTCTAAACACAGTAATCTCAGCATTGCCCTCTGCTGGACACTCTTCTAAATGACCTTGTTTGTATTTTTGACATGAATGTATTTTGTCTTTAGTTTGTTGCTAATTATCAGGTAGAAACTGTTGCAGACACTAAGCCAATGGTGAGCGCTCCATCTGCACAGCTGTGTCATTGTTGAGTGATTAACCTGGAGTTCTTCATCCGTCCTTTAATTCAGAGTTGTTTCAAACTGCAGGCGTGAATTATTTGTGGCATTCAAGCTGAATGTTTGAATCTGTTCTCTGTATGATGGAAACCGCACGAAGCATAATTAATATAATCATATATTTACTAGCAGGTCATATCAGCAGTATTCTTTAGTCGCCCTGCACGTAACGGTAACAGTCGCCTTAGCTTTAGTTGTTTGGCAGTTCTAGTCAGTTTTTTATACATCAAAGTGTTTTATATTGTAAAGTAAACACTACGATAATAGTACAACAGAGAAAACCCCAACAATCATATGACTCCCTATGAGCAAGCAGCAGTGGGAAGGAAAAACTCCCTTTTAACAGGAAGAAACCTCCAGCAGGCTCAGGGAGGGGCGGGCTCTGCAAACCTGCTTTCTCACAGCTCTGCTTTGTCCACCGATACATTATGTTCTCTTGTTCTGGTACAGGAGTCGCTGCAGAGGAACACGGCCTCGCGGATATCGTCATGTTCAGCTCGAGTGTCACATGACCACAGCTGGGACACGCCCCCCCATATATAAAGATATATGTACACACACACAGAGGTGGGCTGCGACCGCTGCTTGTCATCAGAAGTCTTGGCCTTCAGCATCGTACTGTGCAAAGAAATGGATGTCAGCACCGCTGAATGTCTGCCGATTGTCATTCTCAGTGTCACGTCACGCTCATCAGCTTGTAGAAATAACTTCTGGCCTTTTTAGAGGAAAAGTATTTATGAATGGAAAATTTAGCTTTTGGAAGATGCAATACCTATTTTGATGATTTCTTTTGTTGTTGTTGTTTTTCATGCCGTTGTTTTGTGCAATGTCATGGGTACTGATCAGTTTGACTTATCAACCGTGATAAAAGATGCTTTTTTTAAAAAAAACAAACAAAGCGTGTCTGTTTCTTTTTGTATATAATGATCCAAATACAGGAAGCTGTACTTCAAACTACCCTGAGATCTGCACAGTTTAACAAAACAACCAAACAAGCATCAGTCTGGTAGTGGCACAGTCCCTTTATTCTCTGAACACTCGGAGCCTCGTCCACCCACACACGGATGCATCAGGGGAGACGCAGATCCAGCGTCGGCCTTTTGTAGGCGCTCTACCCTTCGATTTTCTTCAGACGAGCACTCGTGTTTTGTATGTTTCGTATTTGTAAAGCATAACCACGTCATTGTTTTATGACCTGATATGTGAAGTAACTAACTACTGTGTTAGGCCAACATGTGCTGCTGTAATTAAATCAGTTTAATGACAGCTAAAGTGGTACTTTTACAAGATTTTTGTAAAAATGCAAGTAAAGGACCTGCAGTCAAAGTGTTTGACCATCCTGTTTAAACAAAGACTAAACGGTAAGTTCTGCGTGTGCAGCACACAAACATTCATGGCCTTACTGGCTAAAAAGTACAAGTAATACTTTTAAAGTATTTAACTCAAAGCAGGAGTGTCAGGACTCACTGGGCTGCAGGGACCGTAGTAAGCAGGACTACCTCATCCCTACCAGCTCCTTGATTTGTGGAATGTGGATGTAAAGGAGTGAAGACCATGTTTGGAAAGTGAAGGGATGACCAATGGGTAACTCTGTCTTCTAGATAAAAGCTGTTGGCATTTCGATACACTCTACACTGTCTACATTGTTGTATTGACCTTGAATCTGAATGACCTTATTGGTTTGGGTTCCTGATGAAATAGAACTTGTATCTGTGGAGGACAGCCTGTTTACTGCACTTTATTTCATTTTTAGGATGGGAAACTAGAGTAAAATGCTGCCCCCTCGTGGTGAGGCGGTCAAGTTGTATTTACATTTTGCAGAGCAAAAAGTGTTTTTGACCTAAAGGCAACGTAATGTTATGATAAGTGTCCACACTGTAGCAAGAAAAGCACAAAGGAAGGAGAGCAGGCGGGTGATGAACAACTTCTTTTTTAATAATACGTTACATTCAAGGCAAATGATACACCCTTACCAATACATATTCAGCAATGCAATCGTTGGCTCCCTACATAAATAGAAATTTGAAATCTTGAAGTCAGTGCACAACATTAAGAGAGAACACTTAACAGTCAATCTGTAACATGGTCTGCACACATTCTGCATTTCTGCACAGTACACACCTCAGGCTAGTGCTGCTAACACCAACATAAAAATAGATCTCAAAATAAGTTATATGTATATTTGTATATATGTTGTGTCCGTCTTCATAGAAATATTGGGCTTTTGGTTCATATGTACAGCAGTATAGACTCTGATGGGATTCTCAAATGACAGAAATTGCACAGTAGTGAAAGAATTCAAGAACACCATTTTCAAAAATATTTTACACAAATAGTAAACAGTCAGTCTTCAAGATGCAGTATGAAATTGCACGTTGTCATCATGCCACAGAGGGGGCTGTTTCAAGGCTTTGGTACACAACGTCCTGATTGGAAGAAAAAGCACGGCCCCGACCGCCCCCCTCCGAAACCTCCGCGGCGGCAGGGCGGGGGAGGGAGGGGGGGCCGTAGCGAGGTCCATCCAATGCCACGGCCTGTTCCTTGGATCGAACTAGTGAATCGGAGAGCAGGATGACTACAGTACACGTTAGGATCGGGGAAGACTCTTGGCACTTGAATCACAGGTGCAGGTCCGTGTCGGATGACCAATCGTATGCAGCCGTGTTGGACGGTTTAAGGAGCGATAAAGGGTTACACTGAGAAGAAGGGAGAGCAGGAAGGGTATCAAAAAAGCACCCGACTCCCTTCAGATACAAACGTGAATGTGCTGTTACTCTGAAGCCAACACCAACACACTGTAATACTGACCCACTGAACACTAGTGATGGCGTTAAAAGCAGCTTCTTCTCAGCTTTTCTTTTCTTCTTTCTAAACCTGCGACTGTAAAGCTGTTGCTTAGACGAACCCAGTCCAGAGGCTGGACTTCAGCTTCACAGGGACGATTGCAACCACTTCTCTGGACAGTACTTCTGAATGCAAAAGGAAGTTGAACAGTCTTCGTGGTGCCTTCAGATCAGCATGCACGTTCCAAAAGGAATTTATTAAAGGCTAGTCTATGTTTCCCGAGATTATCTTTTCAACAAAGTTAAACAAGCACTGACCATATCCTCATGTGTCTCTCGTTCTATACTGGTTTGCTTTATTCACAGGGAATGCCTCATATGTGCTTCTACGTCCTGCCGCTTCTCCAAATTTCAACGACAATTCAGCGCAGTTGGATCTGAAACTGACTTTTTCCATGAAGTTAAATGGATTTACTTGAGGTTTTCTTGGGGGGGTGACCAGCTGACTAACTGGTCAAAACGATTAGAACCTGGAACAGCTGGAAGCTTAAAGAGAAAAGGCTTGCTGTAAGGTATGAACAAACAGCACTAACGCGATGATGTTATTGGGACGTGTCTGCTAAAAACTACAGTCCAGCTGTTTGAGCTGAAACTGCTTTTCATTCTTTGCATAAAGATATCTAAACACTGCTGGCATTATTCTAAAGGAATGACCTCTGTTAGAAAACTCATAAATCACTTTGTAAAATTCAGTCAGTCTTTGTAGGCTAAGCCAAGCCTGACCCGAGTCGGGGTTTCAGATTTGAGAGCACGAGTGCCATTGATGAGAAGGACTAGTGTACTTTTTTATTTGGTATTTTGTATTGAATCCAATGAAGACCACAAACCGACACGTAAAGTCGTTCCCTAGTGTTTCACGTGTTGTTGGATTCTCACCTCACCAGATCTTTGTCCCTCTCACATGGAAGTAGGTGAAGTTGTGCCACAAACTTTTGTCTCTCTGTTGATGAGCAGCCAAAAAAAAAGAACTAAAAACTATTTAAACATTTTTGTTGAAACTGATCAAATATGGTGTTCTACAGACGACCGAGATGAGATCAGGTGTAGCTCTCATAAGTATCGGAGACAAAGGTAGCTGTGGCCCTAATTGCGAGGATAAGGAGGAAGGCTCGTGTGCTCTTACGTTTGCTGTTGTGCTCTGGTTTTCTGGAACGACGAGTAAACACGCTTCAAACACTGACCGACATGTTCAGAAAAGCTGGCTGCAATTCATCCTGAGTTTCTAAACGTCTGGCCTCTCGCAGGCTCCTCCGGCCCCCACAGGCTGTGGTGAGGCCTTCACGGGGACCGCGAAGAAGGACCCCCTCACAACAAAGTGCAAGTAAGTACCTTGGGCTGTTACTGAAAAAGGCAACATTTGTGTCATAATGACTTTGTAGACATAAAGTAAAGAGGGGGTAAAAACACACATGCTTGTAGAAAACACTCATGAAAAGGTCGTTGGCACAGTCCATTTGGTCACTAATGAAAACTTCTTCGTGGCTAAGTCTTCTGCTCCTCTGACAATGCTAGGTGTGAAAATCCTGCACTCTAGTGGCCAAAGATGGCACTGCACGGAGGAACACATCTGCCAAACACTGAGAGGCTCAGCTTTCCTGACAGGCATCCAACATGTTCTGTCTCAGAGTCAAGGAAAAGCGTGCGGCTTTAGAAAACCGAGTCATGATAGAGCCAGAATGGAGTGTGTGTGGGTGTGTGTGTGTTTCATGCACGCCCGCAAATTCTGTAGGACTTGGGAGACTCAATAATGCGTTCACAGTGTGATCAAACTCACAAGCATGCAGACAAATCCACATGTCCAAACAGGTACCATGGGCATTCCACGTGGAGGGTAATGTAAACAGATCGGGCCGAGCTCCAACACCCGCCCCATTCCTTCATCTGGAGAAAAGGGACGCCTCGACCACCCGGCTGTGGCCTGGATAAGTGGAGGCAGGAAGTGCTCCATCTTTGAGGGACGTGAGGAGGAACCTAGTTTCCAGCAGGGTCAGACACTCTCCCTCTGCATCCTCCCATTCCTCGTTCTCCCTTCTTCACCACAGTTACTTGTTGTCCATCAGAGACTGGACTTTGTGCACCAGCTCACGCGCAATCTTCAAGATATGTTGGACATCATGCCGCTCAGCCATTTCTGCGGATCAGACACACTGTTAGAGAGACTGCTCCCAACATGGAAATACAGCACAGTTTGTAGACAAACTCCCTCAGGTCCAAGATTTAAACAGCTAAGCTACACCAGTGTCTGCAAACATGCTTTGTTCCTATAGCGCCAACTGATGACCCTTCAATTAGTTTTAACTATGCGTGTGTTTGGGAAGAAGCCAGATGATCTAAAGAAACCCACGCAGCTACAGACGATGGCAGCGCTAACCGCCGCGCCGCCCGATCGATGGAAGTAGTCAAATTCTAGCTAAGGAACCGCTGACACCGAAGTTTTCTACTCACTGTTCCAACCTGAGGACACATGTCTGATCTCCACCGATGGGCATGGCAGAACAGTAACAGGTACCGATGTGTGTCCTACCGTTAAAGAATTTAATGATGTCGGTGAAATCCATGTTGTTGTCTACGATGATCTCACGGTAAACTGTGACCAGCGCCAAGGCCAGGAAGAGGACAAAGTGCCGAGAGGAAATCCTGGGAGCCACCCAGATCACCTCCCACACCGCAAACACGTCGTCGTACAGCAGCTCTGCACACAGCGCATTTCCATAATCGGCACTTCTTAACATGCACGCTCGGAAAAACAGAAAAGTCGAGGAAGAGGAGGATGTAGCGCTCACCTCTCTTGAAGTCCAGCAGGAACCACCGGTAACAGAAGTAGAAGTGAGTGTAATCTCCATTCTGCTGCATCAGCTCGAACAGCTCCGAGTCCAGGATCTGACATCACACAGAACGCCAGCGGCTGTTAGCTGGAGCATCTCTCTCTCTAATACACACACTGTATAAATATCATCCATCACCTGGATTAGTGACCTCATGTTGGCAAAGTGCGAGTCCATGGCTCCACCATTAGGGAAGTTCTGACTCATCCTCTTCATCAGCTGAGTGAAACAGCTGTACGCTAGGCACTCTGACACACACACACAGTCAGTGATTGAATATTATTGGGTATTTTTTCTGGAATAAATACCGTCCCAGAAATGAAAACAGGCCTTCTGCTGCTGCACGTGTGTTTACCGGCTCAATGAGCGGAACAAGCAAGGAATAATGCTTTTTACCAAACCCTGCACTGACCTACACCCACTGCAAACAATCTTCACTGTGTATAATGTCAGTCTATTTATCATTTTCTTTTACAATTTTTTATTAGCTTCACTTCTTGTAACAACAAGAACTCGAGGCAGGGCTTTGATCTGTGAGGTCACAATCATTCGGTTCTTTTCTCTCACCATCATCCAGGATGACCATGAGCGGAGCGAGGAGGTCACACATGCCCTGAACGTAGCCCATCTCTAAATGCTCCCACACATAGCTGCGAGGAAAAAACACAAGCACAAGAGAGACAGACTGAAGAGAGAGCACACACATCCAGCCGCTCGGGTTCAACCACGGTAGGTGTTGTAAATGTTGGTGCTTCGTTCTGCACAAATCAAAGGTTAGAGCAATATACAGCTGGAGGTGAAAGTTGCTTCTTCTCACTCTATAAAATACCTGCCTCCACCTTCTGCACCTATTCATCACTACATGAGTAATCAGTAATTAATTAAGTAAGTAGTAATCTAATAGTACTGTACAAAGAGCATTCATATATACAACTTCTCCACCTAATGATTTGATACTTACAGCTGCTTTGGTCAAAAACTGTATCTCAACAATGAATTTAAAAGTGAAGAGAGTAGCCACAAACCTGCAGGGGGCGTCTCAGATCTACCGCTCTGCAGATCTGCAGTCAGCCCACTGCTTTACTATTTTTCTACCCACTCTGACACTTGACTGAAACGCTTCCAATAAGCCGCTCCTCTGCAGATGATCAGCTGTTTTACAGCTACTCTTTCAAGAATTTTGATGAAGGCTGGAGATAGCTGGATCAACTTATGGCTTTTTGAATAACGATTTAAATAATTCCACCTTAAAGGCCCGTCTAACGAGCCCTAGCTGCTCTGCCTTCTTCCTGTGCCATCTGGCATTGAGTTGAGAGGTTATATAAAGTAAGACTCGTGCTGATCTGTCTGTCGCTGGAACGTGTGAAAACTTTACACAGGAAGGGCACTGCTTTGGACCTAACACTGTAGTTTTCACCAGGAAGCAAGAACAGATACTGACCCTGAATCAGTTTTACAACCTTCTTGCTAACAGAGAGCTTACACCAGAGTAAAACAGTTAAGATAAGCAGCCATGCAGATGCACGTCTTTGATATTCAACAGTAGCAGCTTTTTGTGAAAACGTTAGAATTAACATAAAAATACAACAACCTGTTTTTACAGGTTTTGTGCGACTGCCTGACTTTGGCCAGAGCACTACGTGGATTTGTTGAAAAGCTTTCACACTGCACATTCATTTCTCCATTCAGTGATTTGAATCATCATCATAAAAGAATGGAAGGATCCGCCTCCTTACTTCAGGTCTTTGTCTACCTGCACATGATGTTGCGGAGTTTCTCCAGGTTGCTCGTGGTGAAATAATAGTAGTTGCGATCACAACGCTGTACATCCTTGTCTATTCTGTGGAGGTTGAGGGCGACCGTGTCCAACAACTCGATCTGTAAAATGAGAAATTGTTTTCAACGTTAGTGAGTGTAAATTGAACCTTTTGGAATCTCAGATGAGCCTTTTTCTGCACAGTGCGTCCATCAAACACGCAGACTGTAGGTAGGTGTTTTGAAACGCATACTCACTAGTGGTGGGCGGATCGATCCAAATATCGATTGTATCGATACCAACTCGGCATTGGTATCGGATCGATACTAGCCTGGTGAGATCGATTCTTCACTTTAAGTTCTCTTGTTTGCAATGCCGTGCTTTCGGCAAAGATGAAACAGCCAGGACACAGGACTCGCCGCTCCTGTGTCAGCGCAGAGCAGGCACACTTCGCTCCCCCTCCCCTCTCTTGTGTTTAGATGTTGTGCTGTCACGTAAATTGACCTTGAACTTTGGGGGTTGTTAAGTTGCTTACATATTATTTGGATATGAACCAGTTTTTGTTGTTGAGAATTTTAATTGTAATTTTTGTATTATAGGTTCTCAAAAGTACTTGTTTTAATTTGCCTACTGGTTTGCTCGCACTTTCTATTTAAGATTTTTCTTAAAAAAAACCAAAAAAAAAACCACCACGACAGACCCGATGGCATTTTCATGCTTAGCAGCACCATTTATTATCACAACAATCACATGGTAACAGCAACCGGGTAACAACGGGTACAGTCCTCCCGCTGCCAGCC
>VUQR01031414.1:0-10942 GCA_015108515.1 Hemichromis elongatus | reverse complement strand
CAGATGGCCTTAAAAGGCTTTGACTGCCAGAAGGCAGAGGAGTTCAAAATGAAAGTCCTGCAGTAAAAGGAGGAAAAACATCTGCAGCACAAGAGACCAAATGGCACTTGTGATGTAACTGCTATATTTATTTTTTGACACGCTGGTTATGTTTGCTGTCCCAGTGAATTAGAAAATCTGAGATAAACTCAGTAGCTCTGTTGCTCAGCTGCTGTTCTTTTTTTTTTTTTTGATTACTTGTTGGAACATTTTCAGCACACATCTTCTGCCTTTATTTCTCCCAATTTCTGAGTTGTAAACATGTAGAGCATTAACCTCTTTTCAGAGTTATTACAACTCATGTGAGTGTGCGGATATAAAATCTAGAGGAGATTGAGACAACAATGATGAATGAAACAAAAACAATTATAATTAATCTTAAGCCTCCGAAAATGATTTAGGGACAAATGAAACGCTTTGTGAAAGCAAGTATTTATATCCTATCATCTCCTCTTTAGCTGCTAAATCCTCCACAGGAAAGGCTCATAAGCTTCTTTTTTCTTGCAGAGAGCTTCTGCTTGCAATCAAAAGCAACCGTAGGAGTTCTCAACAATGAGCCAAAACCTGATAGAAACTTTCAAAACCAGGTGATGCTGCAGATTCAGCTCATAATTCTCTGTGGTGTCATTTCCAAAGTGACTTTATACATGTTAGATGTTAATATTTGATTCTGGTGGGTCACCACACATCCTGGGATTTTAGTGAGACATAATTCTGACATTATCTGCTGTTAATCTTTATAGTTAATTAAATTATGGCATTGCTGTTTTTTCACCAGCAATGAATTTTACATACAATAGCTGCATCTAAACGGTGACGCTCTGCTGGACAAACAATGTAACATCATTTCCAAACCACCTCTTGGGTCTTTTTATGCATTAAGTTGTCTAAAAAAGACGGCAAAGAAAAAGAAAAGTTGGTAACACTTTATAATAACTGCACACTATTAACTGATTATGAGAAATACTTGATGCTGTAGAGATAATTAAGTAACATTAACTAATGCTTAACAGATGATTAACTAATGCTTAATAGTGTGCAGTTATTATAAAGTGTTACCGAAAAGTTTGCATGTTAAAAAAATATCTTAAAACATTTCCTGATATGCTTGTTTGTCTTTCTGAAGCCAGCATCTGGCTCCACACCAGTGTATTTGCTGTAATAAGCAAATGCATAAAGCAATTCAGTGATAGCAGTGTGTAAAATGTATTGTTAAGTATTAAAAAAAAATTAAATATTAAAATGCTGTGTGAATGTGTGTGAACTTAAAGAGCTTTGACTGGAAAAGTGGTAAAACTGATAGCAAAGGTTATTTAAATCAAGAAAAGGAAGCCGGACTAAAATCTCACCCTGTAGGTTAAGATGTATCAATATATTCATTCTGTAATTAAGATCATATGTTTTCTTATAAGATGCAAGAGAATTTCTGTTCTATTCTTTTACCTGCAGCATTGGTGGTGTTAAACCAGGGGTGCTCAATCCCAGTCCTCGAGAGCTACCGTCCTGCATCTTTTAGATGCATCTTTGTTCCGACACACCTGAATCAAATGAATGGCTTGTTATCAGGCCTTTGCCAAACTTGATGGCGTACTGAAGAGGTAATCAAACCATTTCATTCAGCTGTGTTGGAGCAGGGATGCATCTAAAAGATGCAGGACGATAGCTCTCGAGGACTGGGATCGAGCGCCCCTGTGTTAAACCATGTGAGAGAAAAAAATTATGACACATTTTATGTAATTGCAATAAATATAAGAGTTGGTTTACCTCCTTTAAAAATTGTCACTATTAAGACTTATTTAAAAAAAAAAGTTTTAATTTGGTCCTAAGGATCTGTGTTTCTTGTGGATTTTTATTAAGAAAATGCAAAATTGTAGGTAAGCAGCGATTTTGTGCATGTTGATCTTGAACGTACCCTGAGGGCTGCACTGCAAAGCAAGTGTAACATAGCCAGGCTCTTTTTACTTGGCTTGACAAAACCTAAAACCTTGGTTGAAGACAAAGGTGTGTCACAGCAGCGGTGGTTATCACCTTTCATTTATTAACCCAGGAATTAAAATGTGTAACGAACCTGAAACGTCTTACAGCAAAACGCAACACTGGTGTGACAAAAAGAGAGAAACTGCCAGGTCTGGAAATGAGATTTTTAATCTCAATGAATGATTTTTTACGGGGATAAATAAAGGACTAATAATTTATTCATTCTCAGTATTACAACAAAGCTTTAGAGCACAGCTTTAATTCAGTCTTTTTAGTAAAATGCGGCAATACAGGTTGATAAATACAGAACATATTTCTTCAGCAAATAATCTGTTCAGCACGTAAAGCATTGTGTAAAGAAAATAATCAAAAATATGTCACCTCGAGACACTTTTACACTGAAACTCAAAGTACAACACACCTCATTCGTGAACTATCTTTGGAACCCTGAAAACACAGGGTCGAACCTGAATTCACTCCTAATAAGCCCCTAATTCTGCTCTATAGTAAAGACCTTAAACTGATTTTTATTAAAACACAAATTCAAATCCTTAAAACACATTAAGTATTTCTGTGTTTTGTGTATAATATTAACCACTTAAATGATTGTTTTCTTAGTCTGAAATGAAACCATGCAAATCTTACAGCAGAACTTTATTTAAATGGAAATGTGCTCTGTTAAATACAGATTTTTAAACAGGACTTAACCCAAGTCTTAGTCAGTTTGGGGACTGTACACATCTTTTTTTTTTTTCTATTGATGTGACTTTAATGCTGTAACGTTTTCCACAATACTGTTTTATATTATATAAATCACTAACTGAACTAATGCAGCAAAGAGCCCTGCTGTGAAACAGTGTATGAACCACCTCAGCTCGTCTTGTTACTGATGATTAAAGTTTCGAGGAGGCTGCGTTTCCTCCGTGTTTTGACGTTGTGACTTGAAAACCTGCAGTTTTCTGCACCATCGAGTTTCAGTAATGGCTTTTGAAGTGACGACAGTCTGATGCGTCCGGGAGAATTTTCATGCAGCGCTTTAAAGTCGAGTCACAGTTTAATGAGATTAAGTCTTGCTGTTTAGCTGTAAACACAGATAAAGGCACACAGAGTCACATCAGCTGTGTAATTAGTGAGCAAAAGAGAGAAAGGTGATTTTTGCTGACATTCGCTGCGAGTCACTAACACGGCTGAATAAAAATCTCATAAATCATTTAGTGATAATTTAGATTGTTTTTTAAATTTTGGTTCACAAAACCTGGCAGAGGTGATGGTTTGAAGTAAAAAGTATTTTATAGTTCCCACTGCAAAAGTTTAGCACATTAATCTAAGATTAGGGTTTCTATGAATAAAGAATAAAGCTTTAAATCTATTTAACACGTTCTTACTGCCAACAAATCCACTAAAACAAAACACATCAACAATGGTTTCTCAGCATCGTGCCCTTCGCTTCCCCTTAAAGAAGCCAGCTCATTAAAACACTAAAATAGCGCCATTATAGATTGCAGCCACGGCTTCTCTATAAGAAAACAAATTGTGAAAAACTTGGGGATTGGTCTTATGCACATGTGGTGCTGTGCAGGATGGCAGAGGTGAAAATGAGCCAAAGCTACTTTGTGTGTGTTTTAGTAGTAAAGGTTAAGTGGGTACATGCAAGAAAAATATACAGTTTTGTGCAAAAGTTCCCCCCTCCTTCTCACAAGTTATGTTTCTTTATATTTTCCTATGAGTGGGTGCGTGGATTTATCGAAACATGCAAACTTCAATGGAAATACAGAGATTGTACAAATTTTAATGTGCTTGTAAGTCAATAGATCCTAAAAAAATAAAATAAAATTAGAGTTCATTCTTTTTCCTCCTCATATTGTTTTCTATGAAATCCAATATAGAGAGAATGAAGGCTCGAATCAGCATGTACATATATGAATATATATAAGGTGTTGAATAACACCATATATTATGGTGCCATCATGCTGCACAGCAAATGTCAGGGTAGAGCGCATATCGGTGGTTATATTACGAGTCATACATAAATAATCGTGGAGACTTTTACAGGAAGATTTTGTGTTTTTCAGTAAACAACTAGACCGCGTCACGTCTGCCACGGGCGGATGAGTGGTGGGTAAATGGTCTTCAGTCTTCTCCAGCGCTCCATAATCACATATATTGTGTTTAATACCAGCAAAATCATTGCTGAGTTGTTCATAATGACAGTTTTTGCTTTCTTCCTTTAAGTGGGAAATAATGATTTGATCATGACTCACACATGAGTCCTCCTGAGCAGCGATGGGTAAGACAACGCCGCGTTACCCATTGCAACACCTGCGTCCGTTGTTTTCTCTTGTGTGCACACCAGCAGTGTATTAATGTGCATCATCTCATCAGATGTCCTATTTCCAAGCATTAACATTCATGAGCGTGCGCTGCAGCTTTCAGCCCATGTCGAGCACTTTGCGGTGCTGCCAGTGAATCGTTTTTCCTACCTGTCAGTGAAATAGTTGCTGCGATTGCAAAGTCATCAGACAAAATAAGAAATGATCACAGCAAAAGCTTTCCACTCAAAAACACAAAACCGGTATTTTCAGAATTATTTTCTGCGGACTATTTTAAAAGGCTTTACTGTGGAGTGTAAGAAGCTTCTTTGGGTAAATGAAGAGTGAAAGCTTAAAGTGAGGTGATGCAACACAGACACAACCAAACCCTGTAATTTCTCTTTAGCACGACAAGCTTCTAAAAGCAAAGCAAGAACCGACGTGAAAACTTAGAGGGACTGAAAATGTACAACTGATTAGTCTGATGACTGTGATTAAATATCTTTATACAAGATCGTCATTGTGGTTTATGCAATTACTGCATGTTATGATTTTATCACTCCTCAGAATAGCACTCTATCTGCTTCTTCATGCATCCAATCTGCAGTATGATCTGTTTCTTGTGAGTGAGATGATGGAACATCAGGTCCGTAGGCAGAAACAACTTGTTTGGTGGTTCAAGTTTTCACACAGTTAATCGCCAAAATGTTTCCAGTTGGTTGGTATCTTGTTTTTCCATCCACACTTTGAAAAGATCGCTGTACTTTGAGCACAGATGTTCTTGTCCTACATTGTTGCACATGTGTAATAGCTGGGCATTGAGGAGCTGTGGATAGAATTTGAGCCTGACAAGAACATAAGACATGTACTAAGGCGATGAAATTGCAGTGTTTCTGTAAGGTGTCTTAACCGACTGTGAAACATTCATTTGGGGCTCTGAATTTTGAAGCATTAGTGTTTTGGCTGCCACCAGAAATGATGTAAAGTTACCAGCTAAGGCCAGCGAGCTGCTTCTATAATCTGTAGTTTTTGCAATGGACAGACACAAAGCTGCTAATGAGTGCTAGTGTCTTTTAACAGATACGAGCTTAAAAGATTCAACACAAATCGAAATTGAAGCAGTGAACCAGGAGAATTTGGGTTGGTGCTACATTTTCTCAAAGTGGGTATTTCTTTCAGAGAAGGAGATCCAGAGGGGATTTGTTCTTGAGGGAGCTAGCTGACAAATGGCTGACACAACAAGAAGAGTCTAACAGAAGAGAGATGAGGGTAAGTTCACCCAGGAAAGCATGAAAAAGACACTAAACTGAGCCTCAATGTGCTAAAACGGCTGAAGCTGTACGAGCTGGTGACGAGTGGGTGACTGAGACGATCCTTAAATACACAGGTGGGTGATGAGCCGGTGGAGAGCGAGTACAGAGATCCAGTGGCAAACTCTGTCTTCTGGGAGAAAGAGAAAAATAAAAGTACAGAAAAAAATAAAGTGGGCCAAACAGTCGGCAACAAAATAGTATTTGTCAGATTATTCCTTTTTAGAAAACTGCTGGAGAGGTCCAAGGTGGTGTGTAACACACAGCTCTCTATGCTGGTATACCTGTCAGCTGGGCTCGACTCACTTTTAGAGCCAATGTCATGCCCTCAAGCACTTTACTTGCAAATAAGACAGGATGGACATGGTTTCATGGTTTTGCAAAGGCCTCTAGAAAGGAGATCACTTTTATTTTGTAGTAATTCACAGTTCTTATGTGGATCCCACCTCCAGCAGACTCAAAAAGCTCAACAAGTTGGAAGAGTTCTTCACAAGCAGGAAGGGAAATGGAGCAAATCCCCCCTAAACTAAGGAACCACTTCATGTAAGATGGCATCAAATACAGAATACTATCTGGGACAGAGTTGGCTGGAAACTAAAAATGCCCCTGTTCTCATTCAAAATATTAAATCAAATAAGGACTTAAATCAATATCACATTAGTAAATACATTGTTTTATTTATTTCTGTAATGCATCATTCTAGTGTCAGAGCAACAATCACATCAGTAGACAACTGAAAAACACTTGTTCTTTGCTTTTTTGCACACAATCACTCAGTATTGCCAAACCTCTTTGTTTGTGAACCAATGCTGTTAAAGTCGTCTTCCTCACACCACAGCCTGTGAAGAAATCCCACACACTGTTTATTGTCTTTGCTTATTGGCAGACAGCATTAGGACCTGCTGGGATCCTTTTGATGCTCAGCCGGGGACAGTTATCCGTCTCGTCTGATGGATACTCCAACAATTATCGTATCTGAGGGAAACCCAGGCTCTCCTGCTGCGAGTGTGAAACAACAGCCTTGGGACAGAGACTATTCACATCTCGGTGGTGTGATAGACTCAGCAGTGACAGCTAATTTGTGAAACAAATGTCAAAAGCATGTGGCTGCTGTTTTTTTAATATGTTAAATGTGTTTAGTGATGTGTGACTGTTTTACTGACTCATGAAACTCAGCGTTCCATCACCGCTGCTGAGTAAAAATTCAGAAGCTTAAAAAATTAAAAGAATCTTAGCGGGTGAAGTCAGATATACACCCCAGATTTGAGATTTGTTTCCCGCAGCTTTTGCCCCATCAGAAAAAGCCCAACTGTCCAATCAGTACTTTTTATCAGATGTCCTTTTAATGATTCCCAGAGTCAGGATTTACGCCACCTACGCCATCTCCAGGAGGCTTGAGTACCTTTCTTCTAAATAAACAAATGGATATGCAAAGGAGGATTCTTGAGTACTGCTCCACAAAATATCAACAGAGAGGTGCAAAAAAGCCTTTAAAGCCACTCAGGCTGAAAATTGCCAATTAAAAGAGGGAAGAAAGGAAGACATGCAGCGCATCAAAGAGATGTTGGCCAGAAAGTTCACAATGTGCAGCAGCCTGCATGAGTATGAACTGAAAACAGACCAACTCAGCGAGATGGTATCATTGTACAAAGAGGAGTGTGATGCTGACCACACTGCTGGAGGTGGCTGGAAAGGAAAAAGTTGCTGGACAACCAGCAGGAAGGCCAGTTCAGAGGCTTCTGATCCATTTAGCAATTGCCAAGAGGAGGTCAAAGTGGCAGTGAAATACTGGACCTGGACACATGGGCTTATTGTAAATGTTCAAAAAGGATAAAACCTTGATCCGGGATGCCATAGTAGAGCCTGGGAGAGGGGGGTGACAGAAAGAGAAAAGAAATGCTTGTGTAGAAACCATCAAAAAACATGACCAGGATAAAGAAAGTCAGGAAAACAAATAACCTAAAGGAAAGTAGATGTGAAAGAGAAAGAAGGTCAAAAACAACTGACAAAAGTAAAAGTAAGCAGTAAAAAGAAGAAAGGAAACAGCTGAAAAAGCAAGAAAAATGGGCGAAGAAGGCAAAAAGGGCAGGGGGAGAAAGGGAAGACAAAGAATGGCATCTGGATTTGAAAGAAAAGCATGTGATGTCTACAGGAAAGCGAAAACTGCTGATTCAGCTCAGGCTGAATGGGGGTTCCAATTTCTTTTCCTTTCTCCATTTTCCCAGTACCCATCTCCTCTTCTTCATCTTCTTCACCCTCACCTCTTGGACTTTAATGCACTGCCAGCTCCGTCTTTCCTCAGGATCTATCAGCATCATCTTGTTTGTTAAAAAACACATTTATCCAGTCTAAAGCACTGACAGACTAATATTTTTGTGTCATACTAAAAGATTAATTAGCTGAAATGTTTGAAGTATGTCATTGATTATCTTATTCCTGCAGCCCTGTACGCATGCACACACGTCTTCACTGTCCTGTACGGACTCTGATTTGGATTCCCTCGTTTCTGAAGGAGTGACGGGAGAAATGTGACTCAGATTCACTGCTGTGAGACATTCGGAGGAACAGAACGACAGGACTGCTGCTGAGGAGCAGGAGGAGGAGAAGGCAAACAACAGCCGGAGAGATGAAGCTTTGAGCATGGTTGGACTGATGAGGTTTCAGCTGTTGTCCGCGAGAAAACTGAGGACAAATATAAGCTGCACTCATGGCTTGAATGTTTTATCATTTAAGTAGAAATGCCAAGCATCCCAAACACAACATCTGTCTTTGGTTTGTTTTCCTTCTGGCAGTTTCATTTAATCACATTTCCACAATAAATTTTTAGTCTTATTCTGCTAAAGGGGAAATATTCCCTCAGATAGAGACAACCAGAAGCACAGCTTAAAAGCTGGAGGAGGGCAAACATCCCAAAAGCTGTCTTGAAAATATTCTTCTGAGACTCCTGGTAATTTCCTGGGCTTCCTTGTTACGCGTTGTTGCCATTTTTATGACTTCCAGTTCACTCATCTTTGTGGCATTTTATAATGAATGAAGCGATGTTCGTTGACAGCTGCCTTTTACTGTTTGGAAAAAATGCTGCTTCTTCAGTTCATTAAGCCTCGGTTTGCCATTTGAAGGCAGCAAGCCATAAGTGTGCTGTCAGAGTGCCGTAACATTAAGCATGACCGTCCACTGCGTTTGTCTTCAAACACTCATTTGGCCTCTTTGAGACGACTGTTGTGAACTGGCACCATGTACATGAAACTGAGCAACCACACGCGCATTAGACCGGTGGCTTGAAATCCTCCTTGTTATGCTGGAGACTTTGAGTTTAGTTAATAAATGAAAAATAGGCTGATATATATTCCTCCCTTTATTACTTAAGCAAATAACTTTTTACTGCAAGCTGCATCACCTCATCCTCGCAGCACTTTATTCTGCAGCTTTAAGATCCTCAGGGACGCTTCAACACACAGACTGCAGGAGCTGGGGATCAAACTACCAACCTCCTGATCGCGCCTTCCCCTGTTTTAACCTCATCTCTCTGTGCCCACCTTCTTCTCTTCTTTTGCTGCCCCACTCAGAACCCGGTTCCTCCAAGTTCTTACCTGCAGGAGATAAATTGTTGTGGTTTTCTCACTAACACCGTAGGGTCTTAACCCCACAACATCAGCCACCTTGGCACTATATAAATACAAGTGATTTTAAAGAATGAAAAGAGACTCTCTCACAGCTACGTCCTCATGCTGGGATGCAAAATTCAAAACTTCAAGAAATGTCTAAAATTAGTGTTCTCCATTGAATTAGTTTAACAAGCAAATATCAGGGGATTTTAATTTATTCCTGTGGGCAGTTTTATCTTTTAATTCTATGCATGTAGACGCCACCTTCTGTAAAGCCTGAAACAACTAAGGAGAGTCTTTTAATATTTTAGGCCAGCATAGCCAGAGGAAGTCTAAAATATCAAATTAAAGTTTAAAGAAATCATTTTGATTTTGTTACACAAGCACAAGTGGAGAGCTTCTGTTCTGAGGGTTTGGCTAGAGTGAGTGCGTGCATGTGTGTGTTAGCTGTGCCAATTTGCAAATCTTTCTGCAGTGACTTCTGTTCTTCGGGCTGTAGAAAGCTGCATATGGAACAAAGCAAATTAGTGCTCTGAATATCAGCTCATTTTTGTCAGGAGATTGTGTACAAGAACAGCTCATATGGACTTCATGCTAGCATCTGAACAGGGACTCAAACCATCAACCTTTAGGCTACTAGTCAGCTGCATGAGCCTCTAAACTTGATTATCTGCTATTTGTATCTATTTGTTTAGCAGATTAAGCTAGAACAGACCCTGCTGATATTTTCGTTTCAATATAAACTTTAATACTTTAGTGAGGCTCACTACCTCCAGACCAGCAGGTGGCGGTGTAGTTTTCATGAAGCCAAGAAGCAGTGGAATAAAAAGCAGCAAAAGCAGAGGGAAATAAACAGGAAGTGGTGGATGAGCAGCACCATGCCTGCAAGAGCTGTTGGGAGAGATGGAAGATGCAGAGTTTGATGATATTTTAGACGACTGGTTTATCGAGTCACTGAAAACGTGAGCAAACTTTTTACTTTGTTTGAACCGTCAAGGTTATATTTTTATTACTACTTGCTAACTAGCATTGCCAGCTTTGCAAAGCAAACTCTAAATTTGAGGTATTTTACCCTCCAGCAATTTTAGATTGTTAATAAACACCACAACAAAACGTTATTTAAATGTATTTATTTTTTATATTTAATTTATTTAAATCCGGTGTTGTGCCAAAAAGTGATCGCCTGCCAAAACCTGATTTCTAATGTTTCCGTGTGTTTTTATGTGTAATATCTTTACGTATGTTGGTAAATAAACTTTGATAAACAGGAATTACAAAGGGGTTATATATAAAATGTAAAAATTACCTGTTTCTCAAGTATCTTTATAACTCTGTGTTATTGTACCTACATTATAACCAATCCAGTCCCTTTTGTCCACTTAAAATATGCTTACAGAACTATTGTTGTATTTGTTAAAATTTCTGCTGTCCTCTTGGCCAGATTACTCTTTAAAAAATAAATTTTTAATGTGAGATTTTTTAAAACTGGATAATTAAAGAATATATAAAGTTACTGTCAAAAACTGATTGCGACTTCTACCTTGTTACAGGAATGTTGTTTGTGGTTCAAAAAGACTTGATGTCATTCATGAGGGATACATTTGGCATAGGTTTCACATATTATAGACCAACAAGTTATTTAATGCAGTTTAAATACGAGCAATCACTTTTTGGCAAATACCGGAAATCAGTTTTTGGCAGG
>VUQR01031411.1:0-48783 GCA_015108515.1 Hemichromis elongatus | reverse complement strand
AAAGACGGATTTAATGCGACACGGCCGTTCAAACAGCAGTCGCTTTCTAAAACATCATATGTATCGGATTCAGTACCACATACGAAAATGACCCAGATCGGATTTGAAAATATCGGACTTGTGCTGTTCACACTGTGATACCGTGATCGGATATGGGTCGCATGGGGGCAAAAAAATCGGATTTGATGCGCATTCGCCTGCAGTGTGAACGTAGCCTTAGTTATAGTAGTTAATAAATATATACACACTGGTCACACAGTGGTGGGTTCTTCATGTTGCTGCTCAGCTTTATATGAATACTCCCTTTCCCGTGATTTTGTTTCATATAGAAAGAAATGGTCACAGTGTTACAGTTCTAAGGTTTTATGATCAAGAAATGTGTAAATAAAACCAGTTGTCTATAAAGAGCACGTTTGTAAGATGCCCTGTTTACTTGACTGGATCTCCTCCTCTGTGTGACAGTGTGGATCCCACCCGGCTGCTACTCACCTTCAATGTGTCTGTCAACCTGGGTGACAAATATCACAAGAACACGGCGCTACACTGGGCCGTGCTGGCCGGCAACACCACCGTCATCAGCCTGCTGCTGGACGCCAACGCTAACGTCGATGCACAGAACATCAAGGTAACATCAAGGTTCACGTTGTCTGTGAATCAGCATCTCCCTGTAACCATGCCAGGCTGTGAGTCAGGATGGCAGCCTCTTCTGGATCTTCTTTCAGTGAGCACACAGCTAAAATATGTCTTTTAAATGTATATAGCAGTTGTTCTATTTATTATTTTTCAGGGCGAAACGCCTCTGGACCTTGCCAAGCAAAGGAAGAACGTTTGGATGATCAATCACTTACAGGAAGCACGGCAGGCCAAAGGCTACGACAGCCCATCCTACCTGAAGAGACTGAAGATGGACAAGGTAGAGACACAGACATGGTTACAATAGCCAGAAACTAAGCGCAGAGACAATGTGAATGTGTGAAAGGCACAGTATCAGTGCTACACTAAAAATAATTATCATTATGTAGCACTCCAAGTCGGATTTGAAGAATAAAATCAGGTCCAGCTTTCTAAACTTTGCCATGAAATCTCTTTAATTTTTTCATTCCAACAGACATGCTAAGACCAGCCTGATCAGGCTTAGCCTCTTTCTGCCCTGCCACAGCATGTCTAGAGTTGCCAGTCAGTCAGATCTGTTATGATGCATCATCATGGT
This sequence comes from Hemichromis elongatus, assembly GCA_015108515.1. Taxonomy (NCBI): domain Eukaryota; kingdom Metazoa; phylum Chordata; class Actinopteri; order Cichliformes; family Cichlidae; genus Hemichromis; species Hemichromis elongatus. The sequence goes on along the minus strand of VUQR01031411.1, from coordinate 47,573 downwards.
CATTCATTTCCATCCTGATGAAGAACCTTTTTCTGATCAAAGTCTGAGCTTGACTGAGCCTGAATGCTTGAATGTGGAATCTGTTAAGTGGGCGTTAAAGTCAGAGTAACTATGTCTGTAGTTAATAATTCCCACTCTCATAGAAGATATAGACTTTTTCTTCTACCTCTTGAGAGATTTTTTTAGAACTGTAATTATTATTAACAGTGCTTAAAATTCTGTTTGAACTCTGCTTTCCTTTATCCATCTGTCTCCATGGATACTCTTAGCTAATTAAGGTAAATTAGACAATTAGGGGTGTCCACATTAGTCCAGCCTTTAGTTTTAGGTCGTGTGCTGTAGTGAGCTTTAGTTGTAGCTTTAGTTGTAGCTTTAGTTGTGGAATGCAGCTAACTTGATTGAAGTGAGATATTTCCCTTGGAATTTTTTTTTTTTTTTTATTACCTAAAACGCTTTAAAATTGTGGAAAATATCAAAGGAGGTTAAAAAAAATCTGGTCAGGCTATCGATATGGCTTTGTTACATGTTTCATGATCAAAAGGCATTTTTGTCAACGTTAGCTGTCAAGGAGAGTGTCAAAGGACTTACAGCTTTGGACTGGTTCTTATATAGCGCTTTTCTACTCTGTCTGAGCACTCAAAGCGCTTATACAACTAATGCATTCACCCAATCACACCCATTCACACAAGCACAATTTTTTAAGTGCTTTTTCTATCTACCATTCATACACATTCACACTCCGATGGATGCATCGGAGAGCAACATGGGGTTAGTATCTTGCCCAAGGATATTTGGCATGCAGACTAGAGGAGCCTGGGAATCGAACCACCAACCTTCCGGTTAGTAGCTGACCTGCTCTACCACCTGAGCCCGGATTTTGGGTGGTATAAAATAAGTTTGCTCAGACAGTTAAATTGAAAAATATACTTCATGTCATCTGTCAGAAAAGCCAAACTCACCATTTCTCCCTCCCATTTATTGTCCTGTCCACGTGTCTTCTGCTCCTGCAGGAGTTCAGGCAGAAGGTGATGCTGGGAACGCCCTTCGTGGTCATCTGGTTAGTTGGTTTCATCGCTGACCTGGACATCGACTCCTGGCTGATAAAGGGCATCATGTATGCCGGTGTCTGGGTTGCAGTGCAGTTCCTCTCCAAGTATGTCTCAGTCACACCAGTACAGACACTAGAAATATTATTGCATCATATTTAGCACATTTGTTATCATTAAGTACTTTTGTGCATTTAATTGTTGGTTGATTAGATCTAAAGTGGCCTGAACTGTTCAACTGTGGCAGTTGAATTGGAGTTGGCTCACATGAGGTGGATGTAAGAGAAAATGTTTAACTGGACTTTTTTCCCCCTAACTGTTTCTGTTCTGTTTTTAGTTTATCACATCAAAGGAAACATTCACTCAGTCAAACCTCACAGAAACAATTCATTTTCATAAACTAAGCTTGCTCATTTGACACAGGATTTGTCATTTTTAATAATCGGATAGAAATGTGTGTTGCACTTGGAAAAGAAAAAAATCTTTCTGTAGAGTTTAGTGTGACCATCGCGTACATCTAAGTGTCCTCACATTGCACACGAACAGAACAGTATCACAACTTGACACAGATTCATCTCTGTTTCTTCCTTTTTTAAGTACTTACCCCCTTTTCCATGCACGCACATACACACAGACACTATTTTACTCATTGTTTAATCCCCATTACCACCACCATCTGGGCCTGTTGGTAGGGTTCACTGTGCCTTGCTGTCAGCTCTCTGGCTACAAAATGATTTGTCACCCATGGTGTCAGCTTCATATTTACTGACAATCTTGGAATTCATACTTGGTTTAACAAATAGTTCCTTGTGTAAATGCTCTTGAGTCGAGGTGCAGTTTGTCATCAGCTAATGGTTTTGTTTATTTTTGCGGCTGTCTGACTGCAGCATAGAGATGAAGCGTCATACTTCCTTGAGTCCATATGTGGTCAAAAGAGCAGGGTTAAGCGTGTCATTCAGGGCCAAAGTTGTGGCAAAGTTGAATGATTCAGTCTAACAGTGAATGCATCACGCTGAAGTGTTAAAAGTTTGTACAAATAGCATTCATGGAAAATCCAGTGAGGTAGTGTCGTCTACTTCTAAACAGCTTCTCTTTTCTCTCTGTAGGGCTTTTTTTGACCACTCCATGCACAGCGCTCTCCCTCTGGGAATCTACCTGGCGACCAAGTTTTGGATGTACAGCACCTGGTTTTATTGGTTCTGGAATGATATCCTTTTCTTTTCTTCTTGGACTCCACACCACCCAATGCACAAAAAAAATAAAGGAACTGAAATGAGAGCACTAAGACAGCCTTCCTTCAAAGGGTCATGCTCACTTAGAGCATACTCAGGAGGATGAAATCAGCAATGTTTGTCAGAAGAGTTAAAACAAAGCTTAGTAAAACTGGAAACCTGATAGATCATGAAATCGTTGACAGTATTCAAACAGCTGTCTAAAGCCAAAAACTAGAAATGTAATAAAACAATGTAGATGATTTCTAGAACAACACTTCTAGAAACACTTTCTGTGAAAATCTGCTTTGTGAAGACATCAGTCTTTGCGCTCTCTGAGGAAGTTAGTTTGACTGACCATATCAGTGCAAAGCCAAAGTAAAAAATGCTTTGGAGCAAAAAGCAGTGATATTATTTGGAGATGGTCTCAGTCAGAAAACTTTACATGATCAACTATGTTGAATTAACCCATCTGTAGTTTTAGACTGTGGTTTTGGAGCTGACTCCGAGTTGGAGTTATTTGCAGAGAGAGACTTGCAACATGTTTGAAACCGCTTTATTATCAGCACTGTAGCTACTGCTTGGAACAAAAACTAACAGATTTTTTAAAAATCGTCTCTGAGGATATAGCTTTACAAATTCCTCAGCATCAATTGTTGATTGTTGATCTATTTGCCAAACATGGCAATCAGTTAGGTTCTTGTGAAGCTCTTTTCAGCCTGCCACTGTCATATTTATTTATTTTCACTGTAAAACTTATTGCCTGCATTTTTTAGGTTTGTTCACTTATATGTTGAGGCAGTATCTTTAATCTTGATTTAAGGATAAGCCATGCTACAAAGACCCTTTCATGAATCTGTCATACATACGAGTAAATGTTCTGTAAATGTGATTGCTGGGTGTGGAGGATCTTGGTAAAATATGAGCATGTAGAATAAACCTTATAATTTTGGCAGGAGCAACCTAAAGATTAGCAGGAAAATTGCTTGTGTGAGCAAGCTACGGAGCAGTAAGGTGGAATGAAGGTACAGTCAAAGGAGAGAGATATTAACGCAGACACAATTGGAATTATAAAGCTCCAGTGTGTCTAAATGAACGAGCTCCTTAGTTTTCTGCGGCTCTGTGTTAATATTTGTGAGAGCGTGTAGGGTAGCAGCTGGTGGGTGAAGGCTAACAGAGAGAGGGCCTGTTGCTCCCAGCATGGGTACTTTCACTTTTTTACTTTTTTTTTTTTTAATCAGCGAAAGAATTGGCTTTCTGTTCTGAAGCTGCTAATTGCAGGAAATGAAAGCAGAGGTCTCGTTTGTGGATGGCATTTAATTTTCTGCCTCGTTGCTCTGCTAATGGGAAGGGAGAGCAGGATACCTTTGGCCTGAGTTTATTGAAAAAGATAATGCTGCTCTGAAGATCGTTTCAGGTATTTTTTAAAATGCTGCTGGTGTCCTCGGCAGGTTTCTTGTGCATGTTTGATGCACTTTGATTACATTAAACATAAACTGATGACACAGCTCTATAACAGCAGCAGACATGCCATTGAGCTGCCAGGTTAGCATGTTTGCGCTCATCTTGAAAAAGAGCAAAGGTGATACATTGTCTACGTACATGAATCGTTTATGAAAATAAGCCCTCAAAATACAAATAAATCCTTTGAAAGACAGTTTTTATTGTTTTGGCATTAAACATAAATCTGTATGCAGTGAGATGTCTCTTCTGCTTATTCAGTTGAAGGGCATGCTGTTTCATGTCCCAGAATGTGTAGGCAGGTTATCTTTTCTTGTGGAGCGGCGCAGAGTGTTGACTGTTAACCGGTCAGCCTCTCACCTGGGTGGACAGGTCTTGTCAAGTCGACTGCTTGTTTTATACATTAGTACTCAGAGTGTTTCTAATCTCATATTTGTGGAAATGAAGTGGTGTGCTATCGAGAGCACTGGTTTATTTTGGTGCTCGTTTTATAACTAGAACTTAATGATAAATTTAATGTAAACAAATTAGTTTCACTGTTTACACTGCTGCATAGCAACAGCAGGAGACACCAGTGCCTATTCGGCCCAGTGATTAAGGATGAGCTGGATGTACTGTTTACCCACATGTGTATACGTGTTTAAAGCTACTCTTAAAGCATCACCTGAATGTTTTCTCAAAAGCTTGCCATAAGCGCTTGCTATAAGAAGCTAGATAAGGGTCTTTTCTGGACTTTCTAACACTTTCATTGTGTTCAGTTTTTTTAATGCACAAAAAGGGGCACAAGTAGACATTCATTTCCTTATTTGAGGAAGAAAGTTTAATGAAAGCAGGCTTCAAAATAAACCAGATCAACCATGATGTCCATTGAATGTGACATTTTTGCATTACTAGAGGCAGAAAATAGCAGCCGATATACAGTAAATCAATGTGAAATCAATGTCTCACTCCACTATGTATGTATGTATGTATGTATGTCTTGCTTCACCCAGCTCTTATTCCTGTTATTTATTCCACTGTGGTGTACGGAGATCAATTCAGATTTTCCCATAAATAAGTTTAACATCGATGGGTAACTCATCTCTTATCTAATGTCTCGCCCATATGCTTGTCAGAAAGTTGTTCCAGCTTCTAGCACATTGTTTAAGGCATACTCGCTCCTGTAACCTGCTCGAATATCCTCTTTGTATTCTTCAGACTGTGGTGTCAGGGGAGGCCTTCTCTAACCCTGCAGGGCCCGGTTAAACAAATCGCGCACTGAGGCCCTGCACTGGATGTTGGACGACTCCCCAGCTTTGTGCATGCCTGCAGTTCTGATTAACTTTTTTTGAACTTTGACGTCCCCCATCCCCCTAATGCTTTGTGGAAATGCACAGATTCACACTGATAATTGTAATAAGCAGGCATTAAAAATATTAATGCACAGAATGTGACAGAAACAGTTCGACTGACACATTGCACACCTATCTTCTTCCTCCCAGGTTTAAACTAAGACTTCTGACCCACTTTCTGCCATTGTGAGTTCATTTTTTGTTCTCAGGCCTGCTGTTGAAATGAGATCAAGTGACGTGGGTGGAGCTCTGTAAGAGCACGATTAAGTCTTTTCCAGACTTGAATCATATTTTCCTCAGTACTAAGAAGGAGAAGAAGGGAAGACGTTTCTCATAAATGGGTTTCCAGCAGGTGAATGTCTGAAAACAGTTAAAGTATGGCATTGAAATGGGGGGAGAGGATAGACCCGTGGCAGTCATGCAGATTTTCGTTTAACCAGTATGACAATGCACCATTTATCCTACACTTGCTTAATGATACAGCCTCTGTGTGCTGTCATTAGTGACATGTATGGCTCTGGAAAACGTATTTCTCAGCCTCTGTGTCAGTTGCCTTTCCACCGCCGAGGCTTTCTAAAGAAAAATGGCTGTTATGGGGACATGCTGACCATCACTCTCCGAAAAGGCATTGAGACCAATTTGTCTGAGGATTGGCACTGATCATTTGCCCCTTTTTCCACTAGTCATTGAGTAAGTAGATCATTTATGTGGTTCAGAGAGTGTTTAACTTAGAGGGTCATTTCAGAGGGCGCAGTATCAGTACCCGGGTCTTTACAGAGACACTTGTGAAGATCAATGTGCTCTAAGGGATCTGTATAGGCCTCTCTTGCTTAGCCAGTGCAGTCATGAAGGTTCTGGAGGGATGATCATAAATGCTTTTGGGTTGGTCTCACCAACAAAAACCATAGTGGTCATAGTGTTTCTTCATAGCTGCTTACAATACTGATTTCCTGCTGATCTCTGTTATCCTGAACTCTTACTGCTGCTTCAGTGTTGTCAGTTAGGAGGTTTGGTGTAACTTTTCACGGCTCTTACTCACATGCAGTGTGTTTTGACAGAAGGTTCCAGAGTTTAGTATGAAATGTTTGGCGTGCATTGTCGTCTGTGTCCAACACTTAACTAAAGAAAAAAAATGCTCAGGTTGTTCAACTGCAGATTAGATGGTTACAATAAACATGTGCTATACATGTACTTTTTTTGAAGGCCAGTAAAAAGGCCAAGCTCTCTTTCTCTCTCATGGATAATGGGCCCAGGTTGTGGCTAGGAGTGCCTTTTTCTCTGTTCTGTCCATATTTAAATATACCAATTTTTGAATCAATTGCAATAACACAGTTGTTTTTCAGTGAAGTTTGGGATTTTGATTATCACCCTCTTGGTCTTTTGAAATAGGGGACTTTAAACAAATTCTGACAAAGCCAGGGGTAGTTCTGACTCAGAAACTGAGTATGCACAGTACTACTCACAGATTTATTGCTTATTTTAGTGTAAACAGAAAATATTAAAACTATTTAGGAAAATGTTTATTGAGGTCATAAAGGAAATAAGAGAGAGTAATTTTCTTTTTGGCTTCTCTGCAGTGAGACATCTTTTTACAGCCAAAAGAGTCGCCCCCTGCAGGCATATAGAAAGAATGTAGGCACTTTTCCAAAACATAGGCAGCAGTTCTGTCATGTATCCTGGTAACTTTGCTGATCCTTTGACTTTTCCTGGTATCAGTGTAAGGCTCACATGAAATCCTTGATACATATTAAATTGCTTCAGGCATTTAGGCTCCTCTCTGCTCATTTTCAGGTTTAGATCTTGGAAGATGGCTACATACCTGCACAATTTAAAATATTCCCATCACTCTCAGTGCAGCTGTGGTCATGAAATTAAGTAATTTTACCAGATATTAGGGGCTCCATTATGTAGTAGTATACACCTTAACCTAACAAGCAAAAGATCCTCTGTTTGGTCCCGGGTAGGGACAGGTCCCTGGAGATCGTGTCTGGAAGGGCATCTGCCAAATCAAACATTGTGGCCACCCTCTGTGGTGAACCCCTGTGAACATGGGAACAGCCAGAATAGGCTTTCTTTGTAGTCAGCAATTACTGTAAATTACGATGTTGAACATATAGTTAGCAAAACTGCTTAATTTTTTTTTATAGAATCTCTTCTTTCTGAATGCCTTAACAGAATAATAGTTTGTGGAAATCAGCTAGCTACCAAATCTAGGACCTCTGTACATTTGAATTATAGTACACTTGAGTTTGAATCAGTTCAGATGTTTCAATTTCCTGAATATGATCTCAGCACATAAAATGCAACATACTTGCCACCTTTATAAGGCCATTTGCACCAAGGCACCTCATTTAAACCAGTTGCTATAAAAGAATGTTAATATCTATAGACTGGAGATATTTTGACTGTAGTTTGTTGAATCATTTTCTGCTTCATGCTTTAGTGTTGGTCTGAATTTTCTGATACTTTTTCACATCTAAATGTCACTCCAGGTGTTTCTCAGACAGAGAGGTGAGTATTTTGGCGGTTTGGTCTTCACAGTGTGGCTCTGTTGTTTTTTTGGGATTCAGCTGAGTCATGCACACCTGCAAAGCTGACTTAGACTGCAGCCAACAGCTGGCACAGCACACACTGTTAAACACAGGACTGTGAAACAGGCTGCTGATACGCGTATTTGCTGAGGAATAGAGCAACTCTGTTGTGATGAACTGGATTACATACTCTTAGATCAATGTGTTAACCCAGTTATGTAATAACTCTGATTCTCTGTGAAATACATTAGCTGTTTAAATCAGTTGCGAGCAGGGAAGGAAGCTGCTTTGACAGCCTAATGCTCCCTCTTTAGCTCGGTGGGTGGAGATGAGACAGAGCTGCTCTCTGCGTCACAGTCCACCCCGTAGTCAAGCTGCTGTGACGAGAGAAAGTCTGAGTCAGGCTGCCGTCAGTGTAGCAACAGATCGGGCTAGGTGTTTCAATTCTCTTGCACTATAATGTAGTAGTTTCCAGGGAAAGTAAATTCTTTATCTCAATTTTGTCATTTCTAGTGGTTGTTTGCGGAATATTTATTATTGCCCCCCCCCCCCTTCCCACGTTATTTCTCTTTTAACTCAGGAATGTGAATCATTTCCAGCTTGGAAAGGGTTTCAAACAGTTTGCCAATAAAGTGTTACATCTCCAACAAGATAAATGCGGCTAGATGCGGCTCAAGCGCGATATTGTTTCTTATCGCCTTAGTCGGCCACCAGAGCTGTTACACCAGTTTAAAATAAAAAGAAGCTGACTGTTAAGATAAATGAAATGCTGTCTTCTTCCTTGACCTCATGCACATCTCCCCTTTGCCACCGTCCACGTGCCCTTCCTCATTAACACCCTGGCTCTGTTCTACAACTTTGGTAAATCCTGGAAGTCTGATCCAGGAATCATCAAAGCATCTGAGGAGCAGAAGAAAAAGGTAAAACGTGTTATTTCTATTTTTATTTGGTTTATTTGGTATTTTGTTTTGGTATATTCACAGGCCACGTCCACACTAATATGTTTTTTAATTTGAAAATGCATCTTTTTCTCTCCGTTTTGGCCCTTCTGTCGACACTGAGACAACATTTTTGGTCAAGGATAACAGCTTTTTGAAAACGCTTTCCAAAGTGGATACATTTAAAAACGCTGTTTTCGCATCGCAGTGTGGACTGCGAAAACGGAGACTTTCGGAAACGATGACGCATGTTAGTCATATGATCAGTCATGTGACCAATTAAACTAAGTTGTTTTGTTTGCTCAAGATTTTGACAGCCCCATTAAAGATTAATATCAGTTTTTATATGCTCCAGATAGCTTTTTTTCAAATTCTTTAATTCTCACTTGCTTTTGCAAATTTGTTATTTTGTGTTACTCGCAGCAACAACTCCATCTCATTGTTAGTCCATTTAAAAAAACTTGGTGCTTTTCCTTGACATTTTGCTGTGATGTTTCAAAGAGCCGGAAAGTAAATAAACGGCAGACAGAAGTGACGCAGGATGAATCATCTTACGTTTCACAGCAAACAGGAACGTATGTGTTTTCAGTTGTTTCAGTGTGTTCTGTTTGGAAATGACTGAAAACTATAGTGTGAACGCAGAGGGTTTTTAGATGAAAACGCTGTTTTCAAATTTATCTGGATTAGTGTAGACGTAGCCACAGAGTGGCTGTTCTGTGGACTAAACTTAGTGTTTGTTTTGATGTGTCGGTCTATACCGGCATAGACCGACATGCTCATTATCACACACTAGTAGGAGACAACAGAGGATCTTCTTCTTCTTATCGGGCCCCACTTCCCCATCCTGTGATTGATGAGAGCTAAATTTATCCTGCATTGTTAGCACAGTGCAGCGGCTGGGCAGTCACCTCCCTGTGGAGGATCCCCTTCCAACTCTTGCTGTCCTTTGATGTATATTTACTTTGAGTTTTATTGTTAAAGCAAGCTGATAAAACACAAGAGGAACAACATTAGCTAACACAGGAACTGAGCCTTAAAAAGAAAGGCATTGAAATTGAATTGAGATCTTAAATTCATATAAGCCTTTGTCCCAGTTCACTGTGAGTCAGCCAAGCTTCCAGTGGGAGCATTCAGCCTCATCTTGATTTTTGTTGCAATGCCAAAGATGAATTTCTAAGGTTTTCATTCTCTCTCTCCTTTCTTTTTTTTTTTTTACCCTCCTTAGACAATTGTGGAGCTTGCAGAGACAGGCAGCCTGGATCTGAGCATATTCTGCAGCACCTGTTTGGTAAAACCCTTTTTTTTTTTTTTGGTTTGTTTATTTTTGTTTTTTTCCCCCTAAGCAAACTGTAACTTCCAGCAAAACAGAAAACACTAAAGACTTGACATTTGTTCTTCCCTGCAGATACGGAAGCCCATTCGGTCCAAACACTGCGCCGTGTGCAACCGCTGCATTGCCAAGTTTGACCACCACTGTCCCTGGGTGGGGAACTGTGTGGGTACGTCAACAAACAGCACCGCAGATTTACAAGGTTCACAACAGCACATGCACTTCCAAATAGCTCATGTTTTTCCTCCCCCCATTCAGAGCTGTCTTTTTTCATTGTGTTTTATCAGCTTTATACAAGTTACAGCTAAGCTAAGCTATTCTGACTGAAGGCTCTGCTTTCAATTTACTGCTTTACATCAGAGAGCCAAATAAATATTTATATATATATATATGTTTTTGCTGCCACATTGTGGAACTAGCAGGGTAGATCGCTTTAGGTTGGAGTTGATGCACAGCTACTAACACAAATAAACAAGCAGGTAAGAATTTTTCATAGAAAGTAAAAAACCTGTAAAACAAGAGTTGAGGCAATGAAGAATGGTTTAATGACATGCTGCAGGAAATGAAGAGGAGCACAAAGTAAACCACCCTTAAAATGAAGTGCTAATGGAAAGTATGTGGCCTGAGGATTGTGGTGTAAAAAGCAGTCTGTAGACAATAGGGGAAGGAAGGAGTGGCAGAGAGCTTGTAACACTTTCAAAGCATGCGGTCAGAATGAAGCTTTGAAAGTGAGGAAACAGTCTGAACAGACAGCAGATCCCTCCTCCTGACAGTCCTCTCAGCCTGCTGGCACCACAGAGCTCATAAACCCAGTCGTTTACAGTCTATTTATTTGCGTGTTTGTACTTTCACCAGTGTAAAAGACGGCTGCATAGCAGCGGTGCAGTAGTGGAGTAGGTATCTGCACCTTGGTTGTGTACAGTGCAGCTCTGTTCAATCAAACTGTTCATCCAAACACCTGCAAAGAATTACGTGCTGTACATCAACAGAAGACTTGAGCACGTCTTTCTCCCCTCACCGGACATGGCAAATGACTGTCCCACCTTGAGCCTGCTTCTACAGGTTTCTTCCTGTTAAAAGGGGGCTTTTCATTCCCACTGTAGCCAAGTGCTTGCTCATAATTGTTATTTTAGGGTCTTTACCTTACAATATAAGGCATCTTGAAGGGATTTTTGTTGCGATTTGGCCCCATACAGCTAAAATTATATATACTTAATTGAATATTACTAATATTAAAATATTGTGTTTTTACCCAAAAACTGCTATGCTGTAGCATCACAAATCATAAAAAAAAGTCTGCACATCGTGTGTAAGCTCCATTGAAGTATAGCTGACTTTTGGCCCATTGTGAAGTCTCTCTCTGTGAGCACTGGAATAGGTTAAGGTTATTTTAAAGCCTGTCCCACTCATATTAAACCGTGAGAACTGGATCTGTATTGCTGTAACATTAGGACGCTTATTTCTTGTGTACAGGAAGTGGGAATCACCGCTACTTCATGGGTTACCTCTTCTTCCTGCTCTGCATGATCTGCTGGATGATGTACGGCTGTATCTCGTGTAAGCAGAGTATACCACTTTTAAAAAATGTTGCTCATTTCTTGCGTCACTCTTGTTTTTCTGCTAAAGCCTTTGATTCTCCTTTACTCTTCCCCCAATCAGACTGGAGGATCCACTGTGCCACCAGTTACGCAAAGGATGGTTTCTGGCTCTATCTGACACAGATCGCCTCCTGCTCCCCTTGGATGTTCTGGATGTTCCTCAACAGTGTTTTCCACTTCATGTGGGTGGCCGTGCTCATCATGTGTCAGCTCTATCAGGTATGAGTTTACGTTATGTCTACATTGTGAAAAGCAGAGACATTGCCTTGTGATATAAATGAGAACAGCTACAATCGCTTTGACTCTCAGTAGCAAGTTAGGTGTTAAATTGTGGCTCACCTCTTTGCTCTGACATGTTATAGATCGCCGCTCTTGGAATCACCACCAATGAGAGGATGAATGCTCGGAGATACAAGCACTTTAAAGTTACAGCCACCTCCATCGAGAGCCCCTTTAAGTAAGCGATCTTTTGTTCTTAGCAGCTCAGTGAAACTGCAGCTGCGGTTAAATCGTTGTCTCATCCAGCTTTGGAGCAAAGGATGCTTCTGCACAGTGAGGGAAAAGGGAATTTGTGGTTTTCTTACATTCTTAAAAGTTTAACGACACCTACTTCTCCCAGCAGTGTTTTTTTTTTTTTAAACTCACTTTAGTGTAAGCGCCGTGTGAAATATTATTTCCAAAGAAACTATTGAGGGTAAAATGGAAACAGACATATTTTTTTTGTCAAAAAAATGAAAAACAAGAAAACGGAAGTAGGGTTTTTTTCTGTATAGGGATTTCTTTCTAAAATGATTTTAGCCAAAGACAATCAGCAGCTATATGGGTCAGTTTCTCAGCTTTGAATTTCCTCAAACAAGTCAAAGACTTTTGGTTGTTAGTTGATACCTAAAAAAAAAATGCGTCAATTTAAAATAAGGCAAAAAAGAGTCAGGCTATATACATACAAAAAACATATACATTTCTAAATAGTACTGGCATATGTGTGTGTGTGTATGTAAAACAAAATCGAACAGTGTATGTTTGTATGTATAGAATGCTTACACTTACAGCATTATTTCACCCCTCTCATTTCTCCGTGTGTCTCTCTGCAGTCACGGCTGCATCAGAAACCTCATAGATTTCTTTGAAATCCGCTGCTGTGGCCTGATCCGGCCCGTCACGGTGGACTGGACCACGCAGTACACAATAGAATACGACCAGACGTCTGGCTCGGGCTACCAGCTGGTGTAGAGGAGGAGGAGTAAGAGGATGAAGAGGGAAGGGGAGTGTGAGCAGAGCGTGGATGGATAAATGGATGGAGGAAACAAGTTTCAGATGGATGACCCTCACCACCCTCACTCTCCCTCTCCACCCCTCCTCTGGCAAGCATATCTGAGTGATGGCGTTCTCCTGAGCACTTGCTTTTTGGACCATCTCTCCCTCACCGATCAAAGAACAACAACAACAACAACAAAAAAGAATCAGCCAGGACTAGCATGCTGTTACGGGGCAACACCACATCCACCCCCTCCAACCTGGCCTTCACCACCACCACCTTTACTACTATTACTACTACTACTATTACTCTACCTTTGCCGCTGACCAACTCTCTTCAACTTCAACTCTCTTCTCCCGAGCTCTTTGGACAGTGCGTTGCTGCCAGGCACAAATGACGAGGAGAGAGGAATTACAAAACTTAAAGCTCTTCTATCTGGAGACTTGACACTGCAGAAAAAGTAGAGCCACGAAGAGGCAACGCTGTTCTTTCCCCATCCCCCACTTAATATCTTATTTATGGTGTCCATATCCGTGTGCCCCGTACAATGTCTGTTTCTGATTGGTTCAGAGGCTGTGCCGTTCTTGTCACAACTAACTGTGGTGAAAGATAAAAGAAAGTTGTTTTTTATATATATATATATATATATATATATATATAAAAAGGCAAGAATTCGTTTCAAAGTATGATAGAAATAAGGGAATGTCTTTTAAGGTCTTGTTTTGTTTTTAAATTCTGCACCGTGATGAGTTGTGATCCAGTGGAGCTGATGATTTGCCAACCAGTTCTGAACTTGTCAAAGGAGAGCGTTTGCTCAAAGGGAGCCGCTGCAGAAGTCCCACTTCTCACCTGCTCAAGTTAAAGCTGCTTTCCTCTCGAGACACAGGCTTAGTGCATGTAGGAGGGGTTTAACCCCAGAGTAGTTACTGTGCAGTAAGAATGCAGGATTGGGAGTGCACGGAGAGCGACTCCTTCAGCGGCAACCGCTCTAGAAACGTGACAGAAATGATCCTACAGACAATGTGATACTATGTGAGGTATATTTATTTTCAAACTATTTATAGACAAAGTAACTATGTTCTAGCACCATAATCTTTGCATTTCAGATCAACTTAGCCAAGTAGGTTTTATGAGTTAAAAATGTTAAAATGCGTACGTGTAGCTGTAGAAGATGGAAGGCAGAGAACTTTGCCTGCAAACCCCTGTAGATGGCTACAGCAAGTGTATTTATTAACTGCAGAGTTTAAAAGAACGCCGCATGAGGACAGACGAGTTTACAAGAGTTTCATTCCTTGTGTTTTTCTTCAGAAGCTGTACAGTCTTATTTGTTTGTTGTGTCATTTGTCTGCCTACATTATTGCACTGATATATATATATATATATATATATATTTTTTTTGAAGGTTTTTTTGTTTTTTGTTTAAATTTTGGCCATTACTGAACAGAAGTTCGCTTCACGCCGACACTTCCATTGTTTACACAGAAGGAAAAGGACGGGCCGCCTCATATCGCTTTCTGTTCGGACCCCCGCACACGGAATCGGCTCCACAACAACAGCAGCAGGAGGATGACCTGAAATGTCAAGAATGTGCATCTGTATATAAACATCATCTCCCTCTGCTTTTTCTTTTCATCAGTGTTAGCCCAACAGTGCTCCTGGACCTTTTATTTTCCCCTCTTTTTTTTTTTCCTTGCATTTGGGGGTTTGTTCTTCCAAACAAACCGAAAGGAGAATCTCAAGTGACTATACTCCAAGTGTATGACTGTAGCTTTTAGTGATGTCCGTCACTGCTGTCTATAGGCGTTTTAACTCTTAAGAAGCTCCACTGCATGTATGATGCTCGGGACAGCCGGGCTGTTGCTGCCCCTGTCGTCGTCTTCATGGGGACAGCCCAGTGAGCCCCGTGTCTGTATATAGTGAATGTTAAGTATTTGCAAGTACATTTCTGCATTCTGGTCATTTGTTCTTTTTTTGTTTCTTTATCTCAAATCAAGTGTATTTAGTGGAAGTTGTCCCTCAGGTCGCCAGCTTTCCAGTGGGACCCTCCCTGTGCAAGCGTGTAATATTTTTGAATGTTCCATTTTTTGTTTTGTTTTATTTCTACCTTATATACCGCTGGGTTTGTTATTACCACTGGATGTACAAATTGTAAAGCAAAGACACTAGAGAAATAAGGCAGATGCCATTTTTGTTTTATTTTGTTTTTGTTTTTTAAAAGCTGAAATGTGATCATGCAATAGTTTTAAGGATAGAGGGGGGTTATATTATATAAAAGGCCTCCAAAACTTTTGAGCCTAGTGTTTGCATCATCGGAAAGGGGCGGTTATGTCATCATTACACGTTTCAAGCCTCCATCTTTACTAACCACTGATGTCACTGCTGCCCTATGAACATGACACACAGCAGCTTTGTCTTGTGTGCTTTAACGGTCAGAAGGCCCTGACCCAGCTGTACATTTCATATCAATAACTAGCCTCTTGTGTTCTAATAATGCCTTTTAAGTGAACATAGATATATGCAGGCTAGTGGTTTGTTTTTTGTTTTTCTTTAGGGCAGTTCACCACTTCAGGCTCACACAGGACATGAATTCAAAGCCATCTCGGTCCTCACTAGTTCTTCCAGCAGCCTAAAAAGTCTCTTCTGTCTCCCCCGCCTCCTCTCTCTCACCTTCACCATGTGGGATAGTAAAAGCAGAAAAAAAGAAAGCACATAATCATCTCCAGTGCCTCTCTGCCCACCTCCAGACATCACTGTAACTCCGCTTCAGATGTAAACATATGGGCATGGTTCAGTTTTAATGGCTTTAATAATAAAATACAGTCAAATGTGACCTGTTGTTTTATTCTTTCTTTCTTTTTTTTTATCAACAAGACCTTTTAAGCATCAAAGCATTTCAGGACAAACACAAAGCAAGGAGGATGCAATATGTTGAGCAGAGGAATGTAGAAGAGCCATCACTGAGCATGAACCAGAGCACCGGCTCCTTGGCCATAACCGAACCCTTTGGGGCCAAAGTTCTTGGCGTAACACGCTGTGGAGGGAAAGAAGAAACATCAACAAGCTGCACATTTTATTTCCCACCCCTAAGATGATTACAGCAAACTCTCTAATTCTAATTGTCATTCTATTCATATGCTGCTTAACCGACTGCTACCAGTAAATTATTTAAACCTGATATGACAAACATGGCAACTACAAAACCCGACTTTAAACACAAGCTAACAACACTTTTGCTATGTTTGTTACATTGGGTTGGAGCTGCTTTTGCTTGCACAACTTAATAGTGGCACAGGTTCAACAAGGTGCTGGAAACTTTTCTCCAACCTGGATGTCCATATTGTTCCACAGCATCACACAGTTTGCTTGGTTGCACATCCAGGTGCAACCAAGCAAACTGCTTGTCCCATTCCACCACATCTCAGAGGTGCTCTACTGATTAAGATCTGGTGACTGACAAGGCTGTTTGAATACAATAAACTTGTCATACTCAGGAAACTAGTATGAGATGATGTTTCATCCTGGAGGAAAAAAAACTAGAGATGCCTGTGTGGGGAAAATCCAAGCAGATCAGCAGTTTCTGAAATACTCAGACCAGCCTGTCTGGTACCAACAACAATACAATGTTCAAACTCACTTGAAATCACCTTTCTTCACCATTCGTTTGGTCCATAAACCCAACCAGTAACAGTAAACCCAACAGGACCTCCGTAGGTGGATTTAAGCACCATTAACACAACCGTGTCAAGATGTCTGCTGTAAAAGTGGTTTTGACCTCCCTGACCCCGCGACTGGGCAGATATAATCACTGCAACAGAAACGTCCTGTGTGTACGTGTGCTTCCAGTCCTTTCAGTATCAGCAGTGCCTGCTTTCCCAGCTTCAGCTGTTTATTTAACATGCACGCATTAAGGTTCAATAACCCGCTCTTCTGGTTGTGGTAAAATGAAGACCTGCAGAATTTCCATTCTCTGTGTAGCATTCCTAGATTTTGTTGAATGAACCACAGCGTTTGCTTGAGCTCTATCTGCAAACATCATATCTGCTGTCCACATCT
Source organism: Hemichromis elongatus (assembly GCA_015108515.1). Taxonomy (NCBI): domain Eukaryota; kingdom Metazoa; phylum Chordata; class Actinopteri; order Cichliformes; family Cichlidae; genus Hemichromis; species Hemichromis elongatus. Next base: position 30,819 of record VUQR01031411.1, on the reverse strand, counting down.
GACTTTGAAATGCTCACAGTAACAACATCCAGATGTTGCTGAAACAGAGAGCGGACGTGTCTGTTAGAGGACAGTGAGCCGTCAGATTGATTGATAGCGGCAGCAGAGCTGAGGGTGTTTGTCTTTAGAGCTGAGTTGCAACATTCCCACCTATCAGTGCACGGTTTCCTTGTGACATACAGCAAACACGATCTGCTGACAGTTGTCTGTGTTTACGACGGTTTCTGCTGGTGTGTATCACTCTTCAGTTCAAGTAAAGCATCCCATTGTGCTGAGAGGAGAGAGAGCTTGTTGTGGAGGTCAAATTGGTGAAGCTCTGTTAATACGACAGATCCAAGCCCACAGAAAACGTGACACAACACCAGCTACAGCATATTTCAATTCACCGGTTTGCTGTGGGAAAAAAAGTCCATCCAGTTGGACTTTTTGCAGATATGGTCACATCCACTGGCACAGGAGCAGAGAATAATTTGCATAATGCCGTCACTGATGTAATAAACAATTAGCAGATTTTGTGTTTGTAAGTAAGAAGTTAACCGTTCTCTCTTTTATGAGCAGGCCTCTTCCTTTGGGCAAGTCACAAGACTAACAGGACACACGGGCTTTAAAAGTGGGCAGCTTTAAATGTTCCCCTGGCTCAGCCCTGAGGCTGATTTGTGCAAATGCAATGTCTCGTCTGTTATCATTTGATTTTCAAAGACACACACACACACCCTTCTGCCTCCTTGTCATTTTGGTTGACTAAGGTAAATAAAGCGAGTTAGCATGACATTAGCATGCTGAAAATGAACATGATAACAAAGTAGCATGCTAATAAGCTTTTAACCAAATGTACATCAGAGACAGATGGAATGTTATCTTATTTGCAGCTATTTAGTCACAAACTATAGTATTTCAGGAATGCTGTTGACAACAGAAAGTTAAGGGAACACCCAAATTTACCCTGAAGAGGCTCTGAAACCCTGTACCAAATGTCACTGCAATTCAATGCTGCCATTGCTCAAACCACTTGTTAGTCTTCCTGGTTAGATATTTAACGACATGTGGAGTCCAAACAAACCTGACTCCAGTCCCTGCATTGAGACAAATCTACCACAATCATTTCCAGCTCCATATTTTTATTGTTATTCCTGGACTTAACTTAAGTTCTTATTTACTTAACACAGGGCCTTGGTGCAGGTGTGTGAAAAAAAACCCAAACAGTTTTAGTTCTCCTCCTTTTGGATTACAAGGAGGTCCTTTTAAGCAAACCTCCATCTGACCGGTTCTGTCACGCAAACAAGTTAGAACAGCAGTGTTCCCAACTCTTACAGTTGGAACCTGAAGTTCGAGCCATCAAGTCAGATGTTCCACACATTTCCTCTCCTCACCCCAACTTGTCATGGCAGTTGGTCGCCCCTCCCTGAGCCTGGTTCTGCTGGAGGTTTCTTCCTGTTAAAAGGGAGTTTTTCCTTTCTACTGTTGCCAAGCGCTTGTACATAGAGGGTCATCTGATTGGTGGGGGTTTCTCATTGTAAGGTCATTGTAAGGTAACTGAATTGAATTACTGAATTAAAACTGAAATCAATTAAAATTGAATTGAATGTTATTCATTAACTTATTAATGGAGTGTCGGACCATCCAGTGGGAAAATGTGCTGCTTTTGGGATTGCTCTGTAAAAGCTGTAAGTAATCTCCCTTAATTCCTGGGTGGAGTTATTATGGTAGTGGAGGCATCTCTCTGGAAACCTTTTCAGGAAATCAACATTTTACCTGAAGCACTCTGTTGTAACGCTAGAATGAAGCACTGGAAATTATTTAGATTCATCTCACCTTTGCAGTAGATTTCTCCATCTTTCTCAGTCTGGGTGGTCGACTCCAGGCTCTTGCCACATTTTGCACAGCGGAAACAGTTCTTATGCCATGGCTGCAACGAAAAGCAGATCTCGTATCACCCATTATGCTTTTATGCCACACCTATAATAAACTGCAAGGCTTGTAAAATGTCAGGTTAATTTTATGACAGCTGATACCTGGACATTCAATTCAATTCATTTTATTTATATTTATAGTGCAAACAACAGTTGCCTCAAGGCGCTTTATATTGTACAGTAGATACTACAATAAAACATACAGAGAAAAACCCAACAATCATATGACCCCCTATGAGCAAGCATTTTGGCGACAGTGGGAACTAACTATTCCCAGATGTATATAACTATATGCTTTAGCAAAAAGGAAAGTTTTAAGCCTAATGTTAAATGTAGAGATAGTGTCTGTTTCCCAAATGATTCTTAGATCATATATTATCAATGGTTTCATTAAAACCAATTAAAGCAACTTAGCTTTCCCACGGCCTGGGGCGTTTTCATTACACAGAAAATTACAGGTCATGCTTTAGCCAATGAGTACAGCCTCTCCTCCCATTAGGAAACACATTAACAGCTCTGATGACATCACCAGCTGTTACTTAGCTCATGCATGAAGCCACAAGTGATCACTGACAGGAAATGATCCACTCCTCCCACTTTGAGAGGCAACAGAAATCCAGCACACAAATCTTTTGTCCTCCATGGACAGCTTTTCATACGAGCAACTGCTCTGAGAGTTACTGATTTTCTAAAACATCCTGCCGATACGTCCCAAGATGGAAATCAGGGCATTGACAACAGCAGGCTTCGTCCGATTAACACCAGCTGTCCGGAAGCTCCCATCCAGACTCTGTGGAACAGCTTCAATCAGAAAAACAGCATTTGTGTTCTCTCATTAGGAGAAACCGCCGCAAACCTCCAGTGTGTGGTTCAGCACAGGCAAGACTATGTGTGTTCAATCCAGTCAAACCAGTCTCACTCCTGTGGTTTGAGTTGCAGACTGTGATCCAGTGGAGTTCAAGGACCTCATTTATGCTGGGACTGTTCATTCTAAAGCTGTACTTAATGAGAGTTGTGTAGAGCTCCACACTAGAAAATTATTTTTTGAATAACATTAAATTCACACTGCAGATTGGCATAGATGGAACCAATTTAAATTTGTCTATAGAGCAAACAGAAAAAAAACAGTTCGTACAGTAAGTCCACATTAACATGACAATAAATTCATAAAATGTTGTGCCAAGTGTAAAAATGTTTAAAACTTGGCTGAACTTAATAGCTTAGTAAATAGCTGACTTAGACAATGTCTTGAAAAGATGCCTCAATTCAAAGTTCATATCATATTCATATTCAGAGGTGCATCTCTCTGGTTTAAAGGGCACCTAATATTCTGATTTCAACTCCATTTGTTGTCATCTCAGACACTTCTATTGTAGCTTTGCACTGCAAACTTACTTTAGATGAAACTCTCACCTTGCCTGCTCCCATGATCTTCTCGGCTGCGAAAACCGAGTCTCCACACCGGGCGCATTTCTCCGAACCGCCAAACTTCTGGGCAAATTTGGAGGGGTTGGGGTTGGTCGTGGGTCTGTGAGTCTGGGTCCTTGGGGGGGAAGAGCAAATAAATATATGACAAATTATTTCAGAAGAAAGGTTAATTTATCATACAAAAATCTCATATTTAACTCTCATTTTAGTCAGATTGAATTGGCTTGTCAATTCAAAGATTTCAGAGTCCTAATATCAACATATCAGGCTGTTTGTGGTGCTAGTATTGAACAAAGTAACATTAACATGGTAAATGGACTGGTTATATATAGCGCTTTTCTACTCTGTCTGAGCACTCAAAGCACTTATACAACTAATGCATTCACCCAAGCACAATTTTTTAAGTGCTTTTCTATCTACCATTCATACACATTCACACTCCGATGGATGCATCAGAAAGCAACATGGGGTTAGTATCTTGCCCAAGGATATTTGGCATGCAGACTAGAGGAGCCTGGGATCAAACCACCAACCTTCTGGTTAGTAGCTGACCTGCTCTACCACCTGAGCTACAGCCACCCAAAGAGATCCATAGTAAGATTAGTGCTAGAAAAAAAACAAACTTGCTGAACCTGACTGCTCTTTTGTTTATTCTCTGCCAACGGTGGGAAACTGAGCAGGGCACCATGGGGCCCAGAGCGATGCTTATCGAAGGGTGACTGCCAGCTTCAGTGGCCCCTGAATGATGGTCTTTGTGATGGAGAATACAGCAGGGTGAGCGGGATTCATCTGGTTACATAATAAAGTCTTTCATAACCTAATCACCTGACGTCTGAGGCAAGTATGTGGTGCGATATGCTTTCTTGTTTGTTCTTGGTGGTTTTACATCATGCCCATAAGAATATAGAATGTTAGAATTATGCAGTGTGACAAAACCTCGGATGTAATTTTGTCTTAGAAGTGTCCAGAAAATATACCCAACCCATTCCCGGGCTGCAGGCTGAAAGCTTGATGGAAAGCAACGATCCTGTTAGGTTACATGATGTTTTTCACTCTTAGATCACTACTCTGAATTTTAGACTTGCCTCATCTTGTACTCTGGGTTCACACAATTTCCATTTTAAAATGAAACCATTTCCCAGATTCTTATCACCAGACTTCATCCTCAGACGAATCAGATCTTATCAGCCCTCCAAGGACAAAGATGTTTCTCATGTAAAGGAATGGTATTAAAATCCACTGTTACAATGTACTGTGCTGCGAGAAACAGTACATACATACTGTACTAAACATTATAACCCAAAAAGGTTAGTGCATGGCATTTTACTGTAGCTAATGCTCAACAGCGAGAAGCCTGTATTCTCTTCAAAGACAAATCCCAGTGTCCTATCTCACAGTTTTAAAGTGACCCAGCTCTGCACCAAAACCTTTTGAATCAAATTATTGTTATTGGGGGAAAAAAACAGGTTATATAATCTATATCTGGAAATTCTCATTTTTAAAGACAATATTCGCATTAGTCTAAAAACAAAAATATTTTTCCATACTCATTTTTTTTCTATTTCTCCAGACCTATATGTCTACAGTTAAATTCTATACTGCTCCTTCTACTGTATACTGTGTAGGGATTTTGTGGACCTACATCTGGGAATTGACTTAGCCAAGCTGGATTTGATAAAGCATTGGAGTTTTGCCACTATTACTGTAAGGTTTCTTTCCTCTCTTAAAGTGCTATGGTTCTTGCAGAAAAGGGCCAGGACCATGGAAGAGCAGAGGGTTATTATGAAATCTTTACTCTGAACAACACTACTTGGGCTATTGGCATTTGAACACGTTTAAATTGCCGCTGGTGATATTTTCAAATCAGGTTAAGATTCAGTTTGCAGGATAGCACTAACCTACATAGCTACATAATAACCTCTATTTCTGGTTTCTGTTTTACAACACTTTGGATTCAGTGTGAAGTAGTTCATGTATCTGGGAGCAACTTCAAGCTCAGATCCATAAATACGTGCTGTTACAATGACACGCAGTAGCCACAGCTTATAAAGATCATTACACATAATGCAACACTAAACAGTGGCCTCTGCAACCACACTGCAGCATCACATCTGTGTAATTATGTCTGATGAATGATGCTTAGTTAAGCTATTATAGTTTCATAGTTACTGGCAACACTTTGGGGAATTTACACAAAGTTAACACTTTTTAAACTCCCAGCAGACAGACAGAAACAAACAATAAATGTCACCAGAACTCAGATGAAGCAGAGCCGGTATACAGCAAAGTTACATCACTGCATACAGTAATGATGTCATGAAATACCACGTGGACGCTGTGACTAAACAAAAAAACAAACAACTCCACACACATTGTGTGATCATGATTACTCAGAGTTACCCTTGAATTAAAATGTAAACTTACTCTTCAGGCTTGATTCCCAGCCGTTCTCCCCGATCCATGTTAAGTGTTCCTGCTCCCTGTCCATAGCCATAGCCTTTAGGGCCATATTTTTTCCCATAGCATGATTTGCAGTAGATCTCCAGGTCATGACTGGCCAGGGTGGTGCTGTCCAAACCCTTCCTGCAGACCACTGAGGACACGTGACATGTGAAGGAAAGGGTCTTCTAAAATTCTTTTCACCCGGTTACATTTACATGTATTTACTGCCTAAACATAGCACATGACATGTCTGAAATACTATAAAATTTTTAGTGCAGAAATTCTAATACTTATTCTTTGACTCCCTTAGGGTAGCACAGAATGATACCCAGTTTCTAATCATCCATATTCAATCTTTTACTGGGCTTTAGTGCATCCCCTCAGTTCCTCCTCCTTGTTTCTTTTCCTTTACAGTCATCCTTCCCTTAAAGTCAGCACACAAAGAGCAGGTGAGCTGTGTGCCTGTGGTGACATATTATGATAACTTCTCACTCTGTGTTCGTTGGGCTTGAACCCAGAGGTTCAAATACCCCTGGCATTTAAAGTTCACATCTACAATCAACAACAAAAGAAAAAACGATTCTTCCAATTCCAGTGTTCTCTTATAATTTGTTTTCGGTATTTATTTTAACATTTTTAAATAATATAAAGTAAGAGGTTAAAGAAAATTGATTCAAGATTGACTCTGGCAGTATACCAAAGGTGTTGGGAAAAATTGACAGCATCTTGGCAGGTTTGTTCTTTGCAGAGAAAGCAGTGTCTGTAAAAACAAAGGCTCCACGGGTGCTTTAGACTGCACGCTTGTGCACACGCTGGCTGCTGGGATTAGCTGAATTTTTTACACGAGGGCCTTCACTACGACACTGTGTGAATCTGGTTTACAATTTCACACAACTGGCAGGAAAACTGTCTCCATTCACGTCTCCCAGCCAAAACTGTCAAAACCAGACTTGCATGTCCCATCGAATGGCACCTAAATCCATACTTGTCCTCTTCAGTTTCTGATGCAATTGGTAGGCGTTTAAGTTTTTTCACAGTACTTCCTCTTCACTTCAACTACATGTATATTACTGATATTCTCCATGTATTGCCACAGGCACTAACTGTGAACAAATAAGCGAGACAAAGACTTAGTGTACACAGAGTCATATGAGGCTATGTGACTTCAGCATAAAGCTGAAGCTTTCTTAAAAATCAGTGAATGCCAGAAAACTGAGAATTTGGACAAAAAGAGGCAAAGGAACAGAAAGTGCCCTTGCTCGTCACCTCCTGGGTCAGACAAAGCTGTCTTTGTAACAGAGCTGCTCAAAAAGAAGAAATCCGCCTATTGTGGCTCATGCTGTTTGCTCTTTTCTTGACAGCAGCTCAGAGGAGAAACATCCTGATGTCTTCACGAGGTCTTAACTGGAACGTTTTTACTGACATTTTTAGGTTGGTTTGGGGTGAGGATTAGTGAGCGAAACGTCAGAGCAAGCTTTCTTAGGTGACCTGAAGAGGCGAAACTGAGTTCAAGCGCAGTCTTGCTGTCGACTGGGTCTATACTGATGACAGCAACGATCCAAAAGTTGCTCAACTGTATTCCAGATAAAGTTATATTTGCATTTTGATGCAACATGTACTTACTGCAGAGAAAACAGCATTTATGGAAACTCTTGCCATCACACTGCACTTCCTCCGCGTGGTAAACTGTCCCGTGGCATGCTGCACACTTGTTGCCTCCTCCCCAGTTTGGCATGGTGTTTCTAACAAGAGACACCAAAATGATGAGAAAGGTCCGTTCCTCCTCTGAACTTCCAAACATGAATGAGTTAAAAAAAAAAAAAAAGGACAGCTGTGTTTTCTGTCATATTAAAGCACTGCTGTAATATTTGCAGGATTTATAATCACAATAGCAATGATTAAACTGAAAATTACAGCTACAGGCCACAATTTCTACCCCAACTGCATAAACAAGGTCAGCCTAGACAAAAGGGCAGACTAATACCCAGAGGAATGCTTGCGGGCGCCATGTCTCAGAGCTTTTGTTTCCCCATGGGCTGTGCCTGAAGGGTGCAAACAAAAGTGAGAAATAAACACTGTCTTATCACACGTGCATCTCCCTAACGTTTGTCCATTTGTCTGTTATTACAGATTAATTCCCACTAAATACAAAGGCAACATTTTAAGTTTTCCTTCACATGTCAAAACAAAACAAACATGCTCTGATATCATAGTTTGGAAACTTGAAAAGGACTGTGATTGTTAATTAATTTGGTGTGGGAGGGCTACACACAACAGAACACTAGAGACTATTAATCTTGTTTGTCACAGGTCTCCTCCCTGTTGGATTAGAGACTAGAGAACAGGTCCCCAGCGTGAGAAGGGACCAAAGCCCACTAATTCCATACTTCAAAAGCTGATGAGAAGTGCACAAGTCTGCTGTTACTGGCTGTGGAAGTGTATTTCAGTCTATCGGAGGAAGAGTCTGAGCTTTGAGATCATGGCTGGACACAAAATCTTCCAGTTAAGCAACACTAATGAAGCTGGAGCTCCTTAAGAAAGATTCACCGAACCCTTTTAAAGAGAGGAAATCTGAAACTTATTATAGCCTTTAATATTAAGTTTTTTTCCTGGCATTTGTCACATAGACTACAGACTGCATTGAGACAATTGAAACAATAAGGCGACTCCATTATATATCGGTGAATGGCAATGACTTCATTTTATATAAGATCTGAAATATGAACAGATTGAAAAAAGACGGGAGTCAAAGTGTTATTCTGTCATCTACGAGCTTTTTGGGGGTCATTTTTACAGTGAATTTATATGATTAATAATATTGTAACTTTGCAAAAAAGCTGTTGTAAAAAGCAAAAATTTATATATACATATATATATATATATAGAGAGAGAGAGAGAGAGAGAGAGAGGAGAGAGAGAGAGAGAGATAAACACACACGGTATACGGTCTTATAGCACAAAATGCATTTGTGTGTTGACGTTGCCCTTTAGGCACTGTCTGACTAGTTTGCGTAATTCTAACTAGCACATGAACAGCTGAACACCGAGCAATGAGTTTTGTATAAACGTTAGCTCACTGCTATTATCTGACATTTAAACTCGTTTCATAAGTATATGTAAGCCATTCCTGCAGATAAACCCGCTGCGCAAAAGTTGCCTGATAACTAGTCTTCAAACATTTTGCACCAAAGACCAACAAGATAAATTCAATAATTTCTGTAATTCAAAAATAACATTTTTTACCTTGTCTTGTCACTGGAACGGTGATAAATTCACACTGCGATCCTAAACCGGTTAAATGACCTTAATATATTTTTAAAAAGAAGAAAACAGCCAATATCCAAAAATGCTTGAGCTCCACCTCAAAGTTTGAATCGTATATCCAGAAACCTCTGTGGTACCTCCAGCGCACACTTACTACACCCTAATGCTACATAATGCTCTACTCCACATATTTACAGAGGAAGGAGGAGTTCACGCCCCTTTCATCCAGGGGCGTGAACTCAGCACTGCTGCTTTCCTGTGCGGTCGGAAGAGTGATGATTTATGCTGGCATTGAAGGTAGACTACATTTAAAACAAACAAACAAACAAACAAACAGTACGTGGGTTGAGTGACAGCCTCATTGATCATAAAGTGCTTATGAAGCAATGCGAAAGATCTGTTAAGACCACAAGCCAGCTGATAGTAGTTTCCCTTCGAGTAACCATGTTGGAAGAGTTGTGAAAAGTGTTTAATTTGTCTTTTTATCTTTTGTGTGGGACAATTCTGGTGGCAGTAGAACTGTATAATGACTATATGGTGGATTATTCCTATAACAAAACCTCCAAAGACATATGTTGTTGTTTTATTTCATTTTATACCGCATACCATTGGCTATATAGTAACAAATATAGTGTCAAATATAGTAACTATGTTAAGGGAATTATTGTCTTATCCATTTATATTGGATCATGTGGCTGACTTTATTACTACAGAGAGCATGCAGACCCACCAGCTGTGTGCCATGGAGAGAGTGAAGTCTGTCCTAAACCTCATTGTGCAGGAAAAAGGAAGCTGGCCTTCCTGTTAGGATTACAGGAAATGAGACAGACAATAGACTTTGATAGAATAAACCATATCTTTGAATTTGCGCATACATCTATTCAAAGGAAATCTGTGCAGTATCTCAGAAAATTTGTCAGGGCTTTAAATCACCACTGCTAATAGAATTTGCTGTAATCTTGCACCCTGCTGGACACAGAATGTAAAAACCACTACAAGAAATTTGTTGGGTTTGTTTTGTTTTTTTATCACTAAGGAAAGATAAAGAAAGAAATAAGTTATATCAGACACTACAGCTCTAGAGCCACAATGCTGGTGATGCGGCACTCACCAGTACAACACCTTTCAATGACCACATCATAAACTTCAAACATTCTTATAAATTCTTATAAATAAATTGTAAAATCATATTTGAAAGCTAAAACAGATAAAAAAAAAAAAAAGCTGCATTCTAAGTGAGTTCCTGGTGAAAGCAGCTCTAATTATAAAGTTGTTATTTTCACAGTTAATTTATGTTCCAAGTTATATCGTCAACTTTTTGAAGAAAAAAATATATCCTCAAATTTACAGTTTAAAAACAAGAATACATTTCACTGCTGATGTTGCCCTTTAGACACTGAGTAGTTTGTGTGAAACTTAGATTTAACTAGCTAAGTACTGAGCAAAGTGAAGGGTTTGACATTTTCCTATTTCTTTAATGAAACATAACTACTACAGTAAAGAGAACATTCTGGTAGAGCCGGCAGATAAGGTCATTGGACCAAAATTGCCTGACAGCTAGCTTACAAACATTCTGCAAATGAAACCAACAAGATGAATTCCAACTTGATTGCTTCCAGCTACACCTTACCATTAGTCCACCACAAACTTGCTACAAACAAAAAAATGCCTCCATTAAAATTTCTAAGTAAATGGGAAAAAAGGTTGTATCTCATTAAAAAGGCATTTCTGAAAGCTGGACAGAGGCAAATCTGTCCAGACTAGTCAGGGCATGCTGTAATAACTAAATGAATTTTCAGAAATCCTTCAGGACTCTCAAGCTTTAGCTATAAGGTCAGGGTATCTTGCTCCACTATAAAAAGTAGTATGGGTACAAAGAGAATTAGTCAGAAAAGAGGAAGGCTTGAACAAAAGGAATGAACAAGAAGCTCCCCGAGGCTTCTGGGCCAATTTTTCATTTTTGCTTAAATTCATCTTTTTGTAGTGATAGGAGAAAAGTCAAGACCCAGTATTCACACAAAAGGAAAAAAAACCTGTTAATATTATACACTATATTGTTAAAAAAACAAACACCAACAAACTTAGTGAACTGGAGGAAAGTGTTCATGAAATATGAACCATGTAAACAGCTGATGTAAGACTACAAAAAGTAGTAATGTTAATTTTTTTTTTAAAAAAGACTTCCATACACAGCTTTCTTTTGTTTTGTGACAGTTTTAGGAATGTAGCAGCACACCTGGGTTTAATAAGCATTGTGTTCAGAAAGAATTTCTAAAAGCAGAAACTAAGGCCCAATAATAAAGAACAGATTTAGGCAGGTAGGGCTGTTGCTAATATAGCCGCAAGTATTTGAGATGAGGAAATCCAAAAGTGGAGCCCAAACCTTATAAACGAAAATGAAATGTTTTTTTCACAGCATTAAATGTTGAACATTCAGGGAGGAAACAGAAAAACTGTTGGAGTGGAGTGGAAAAAACAAATAACCTGTCATTAGGCTTAAGCTGGACAATTACTTTAAAGTCACTACTGTTAAGTAATACTTAATGTATTACTACAGTATTTTGGTGGCTATACTTACAGACAGAATAAAACTGGTTCAGCAATAAAACTATGTTTTTGATTTTTAAGAAAAATGTAAGTATTACAGTGTAGCATTTTCCTGTTAAAAATGTTCAAGAAGCATTAAACTGTTTGACAGTTTCATATTTTAATATCTAATGTGCTCATACACTCCTTTTAACCTTTAAAACTAAAGCATCAATAGTGGGGGCATTTTTTTTTTTTAATTAAGTGGCATTAAATTGTGTCCCAGGGTAAATTTTGCCCCTGATAGCATCCAGACAAAAAGCAATTCAGATGACCTCTGTGAAAAAGAAAAAAGAAATCAAGGGTCCAGTGTCCCCAGCCTGGGCCCCACCCTGAAGCCATCCTGGGAAGGGAGCTTGAGTGAGTGCCCCAACCAGGCAACAAGGGGCCTGCCTTTTTTTGGGTCCACCACCGGCAGGAGGTGGTGAAGTGGTTGGGTACAATGTGTGCCAGGTAGCACTTCAGGGAGGAGGCTCTGGCAGTGGGCAGAGTGGGTACTCTTGTGTACCCCTCAGCTTGCTGCCTGTATGTTGGAGTTTTTCCAGTGGACAAGAACATGGCTTCCTTGTACCTTCACATTGTGGAATGAGTTCTGATGTTGTTTGTGTAAATGTGCCAAATAACAGTTCAGCATACCCAGCCTTTTTTGGATTTACTGTGTGCAGTGATGTGGGGGTACCCCACCAGATGTGGGAGATTATCTAACTGGGCCACACGTATTATTTATTTATTTGACTTACAGAAGGCATTTGACTATGTTCCTTGGGGGATCCTGTGAGCAGATCTCCGATGATGTCAGATGATGAGCCATCAGAAGATGGGTCCAGATGGGTAGTTGTAAAGGGATAGAGATGGTCAGCATATAATTGGGTAGGTTGTGGTTTTTAAGTAATGTTCATGTAGTACCAAGGGGCATAAAGTGTTAACAAAAATCCCCCTAACCATCCCACCACACCACCAGCAGCTTAAACCATTGACAAAAGGCAGGATGGCTCCATGCTTTCATGTTGTTTAGCCCAAATTCTGACCCTGGTAAAAATGGAGAGTCATCAGACCAGGAAGATTTATCCAATGTTTTAATGTACTGTGTAAGAGTAGGTGTGATTATAGCCCCAATATTCTGTTCTTAGGAGGGGCACCTGGTGTGGTTTTCTGCTGCTGCAGCCCATCTGCTGTTGTTTATTCATACATGCTCTGCTGCATCTTGTGACTTAGCAAGTAGTTATTGTAGTTACTGTTGTCTTACTAAAACCTCAAAGCAGTCTGGCCAGGACTCATTAAGACTTATCAGACTAGGAAACATCATTTCAGTCTTGCATCATCTATTTTTGTTCAGCCTGTGAGAACTAAATGGCACCCAGTATGGTCCTCTGCTGCTGTAGCCCATCTGCTGCAAGCTTTGACATGTTGTGCTTTCAGAGATGTTCTTCTCACCAACTGACTGTTCCTTTCTGATCAGGTTGAAGTAGTCGGCTATTCTCCTAATTTCTGGTATCAACAAGGCATTTCTAAAATCTTGACCACTCATTGGATATTTTCTCTTTTCCGGACCCTTTTGTGTAATAAGCCCTAGGGATGGTTGTGTGGGCCAATCCCAGTAGCTCAGCAGTTTCTGAAATACTCAAGAATCACCCACCAATAACTGTGCTATGTTCAGAGTCATTTTAATCATCTTTCTCCCCCATCCTGATGCTCAGTTAGACCTTCAGTAGGTTGTCAATGTAGATAAATTGAATAAGTTGCTGCTGTGTGATTAGCTGCTGGATATTTGTGTTAATGAGCAGTTGAACAGGTGTACCCAATAAAGAAGCCTGTGAGTGTAACAATTTTACCTCTTGTAGTGGAAGTAATTTCTTTTTTATAGTAGTAACAGTCGGGGTGGTACTAACAGTAATGCATATTTAAAAGCCAATTTTTTGCTTTTGCCTCTGTTTCCTGTGGGGTTTTTTTTAGCAGACACTTGGCTAAACTGTCTGTCTATATAAAGTTAATTGTTCCATCTGCTGAGTTTTAGTGTCATAAATGCCTAACAGGGGCCAAAGAGATCTATCGAGAGCTCCCTTGGCTCACTTTTACTGCTGATATAAAAAAGGCTTTGATAGCTAGATGTTTGTGTCCACAGATGGTATGTTTTCTAATTGCTACGCACTCAGCCCGATCTGACCCCGAGATCGCACTTGATGTGTTAAATGTGTTGTCCACAATTGAAATTCCAATTCATCATGGACAACAATCAAAACGCCTGTTTTTTTCCCCCTACATGTGCAGCCTGAATGTTAATATTTTCTACTGCCTCTGCTAGATATGTGAATCATTAAATATATTTGGATTTATCATACTGATTATCACATTGATCGCATGTGACTGTTTAATACACAAATCACTACACAGTTTGCACCAACAAGAGTTGTGTTACAGATGAAGTGTCATCTGACTACACTAGAATCACTTGTTTCTATCTGCTGGGCCATTATGAATTAGAATTATTAGTGGCATGTGCACATTTGCAAATTGGTAAACTGAAGCCATCTGGAATTGTGCCAACATTGGGATTCTTGTGTTAGTACATTTCCCGCCTCTTTCGATTGTAGATTAGAAAAACAAAGCAAACAAAAAACAGTTAATACGTCATTGTCTTCGTTAACATCCCCACGATAAAATGGAAGTAGTAACAGTAACACCTACTGCTAGAAATACAGACTGTAAAGCTGGTCTGAATCATTTATTTTGTTTAAAGTCACACAGAAATGTTTGGCTCTGAACTACATCGTGTGTACAGAGTTACATTGAAAGAACAGCAACAAATTTCCAGCAGCTGCAGCTACTAAATGAACTGTGCAATAACCATTATTTTTAAAATCAGGACAGCAACAATAAACACTGTAAATGACACCACGAATAAGTCATTAAAAATATTGACATAAACTACACACCCACTGATTAGAGTGGATTATCTGTACACCCTTTGGTGTGAGATAGCTAAGCTCTCCTGAATGACTCTTCTTCTGGGTTGTCTGGGCCTCATTCACCGACAACCTGAGAAAATCTGTTTTGAGGCAACAGCGATGTTCTTTTAGCAATACACCCCATTAGCTAAGGCACTGGTTTCCCTATATAAACAAAGGAGGAAAACACTTTACAGTACAGTACAGAAACTTTTCCCAATCCAATTCTAGCACAGCCGCTAGTATTCAAGTACCTGAGAGCATTGTCACATTGTCCTTTACTACTCAGTAACAGTGGTCATACGTGAGAATGCACATAGCACCAGCCGGGTCCATCTTCCTGACGAGAACACGAATCTACCCGTAAGCATCGAGAAATATAACAACTGTTCCTTCAGATACGTGTCTAGCTGTAAACGTTTAAGGCTTTAGTGATTATTTTCTTCTCACTTAATGTCTAAAATGGAAGGATTGTCCTACCACTATCATTGTAAACTCATGTTCAGCAGCTCAAACATGTCCTATTACACTTGTTTTTGTGTATCTAAATCTGAATGGGCCGATTACTACAAAATGTGCTAAAATAGAATGTTTCATTACATACCCTGTAATTAACATATATTCGCTAAGATATAAATAGCAACTGGGCTACAATACGCAAAGGATGAAGAATTAGCAGGGGTGTAATGATTATACAACAGAAACCGAAACGGTGATTGAAACGTCAACGAAGCCGTACTACACGCCCGTCTACCTGTGCTGTGACACCTACGCTAAGAAATTAATGCCTGAAGTGTGTCGGTTTGGTGAAAGCTGTAACATTTAAAAGAAGGTTTCTGGTTATTTGTTCCCTCTAAAATAAAACAAAAACCCCCAAAACAAAACAAACTAAAAACATTACGTGAAATGTGCTTTTGGATCATTGTTACACCCCTTGTAAATGGGTAGCTTGATCATTCTAGGAGGAAAATTAAGATTGGAA
Source organism: Hemichromis elongatus (assembly GCA_015108515.1). NCBI lineage: Eukaryota > Metazoa > Chordata > Actinopteri > Cichliformes > Cichlidae > Hemichromis > Hemichromis elongatus. The sequence continues at coordinate 15,262 of VUQR01031411.1, read as the reverse complement.
TATAAAATGCAGCTGTGGCCAGCTCCCATCACAGGAGGGCGCTGTTGCATTGGTAATACTGCCTTACTCTGTCCCATTATCTAACCTCGAGGACATTTTGATAGTTTTCAGAGTCATATTTCAACACCCATGAAATATGACACCCATTTAATAAAACTCAGTCAATTAGCAAAATGTGAGACTCTCCAGGATCTCAGCTTTCCAAAAAACTCCCCAAAAAAACCCATCTGATCCTTTTGGAAAGTTAAGAAACATAGCACCAAAGGTTTAAAACCATATTCTTTGTTCCATTTTCGGTTCACCACCCTCAATTTTTCAACACAAGCTCTCGTCTCTTCAGCTGGTTGGATGGTGGCCAATGTCCAGTCTCCTCTGTGCCGAACCTCTTTTTCGGACAGCTGCCGCAGCACTGACTACACTTCCCAGAGTGCCCGGGGTCTGAAAGAAAGCCTTTGAAGAAGATGCTGGGGTTTCCTTGGGCGTATTTGGGGTCTGTAAAGGGAGACAGAATGCATTTAGGGAACATTTAGACTAGCCAACGTATAAACAGTAGCCACTGCTTACAGTGGATGCAATCTCACTTGCTGAAAGGTTAATGGCAGTCAGTAGACTGAACATTATCTAATAAATCTGTGTATTCTGTGTATACAGTCTGTGCATTGCACCAGTAATCAAACTCTTAAAAAAAAAGAAAAAAGTTCTAGATTAAGACTATTAAAAAAAATATAAAAATACAATCACAACTTTGAGAGAGAGAGAATTCATTGAACTGGAACTTGTTAACTGACCAACCACTAGGAGGATGGGTAAATGTCTACACACTGAGCGTGAGAGTGGGTGGGAAAGAGGAGACCCCTGATTAATGCATCATTGCAACATGGTCATTGAGTTGTCCTGTTGTTTATAACGTCACATGAATTTGCTGCCCAGTAACTTCTTCTGTGAGAGCTATACCAGCATGACTACACTGGTCTTTGCAGGCAGTAAAATCCATTCCTATTTAACAAGCTGGAGATTAATCAGTCTTAACCGCTGTGACACAAAGTGTCCAGATGAGTAAATGAGGGTAAACCTTCCACAAAACAGATGCTGCACTTGCTCTCATGTCAAGCTGTGTTGTGACATTTTGCAAGTGCCTGATACGAGAAAGGTCATGTTTCACTATGAAGGCTAATTACATTGATGTATTTTAGGGCAGACAGCTCCGTGTGTGTATGTGTGAGTGTGAGAGAGAGAGATAAAGCAGGGTTAAAGCAGTATAGTCAGTTCTTACCAGTGGTTCTGGCGTGTTGATGCTGATGGTTTGTTGTGGTCCAGAGGGAGAATGTGGCATGCTTACTGTTGACCTGTAAAGCCCGCTCTGTTCTGGAGTGGACGGTGGTGGAGCTGGCAACACACTATACGGTGCCCCCCCCACCATGAAGTGGGCATGTGACATCATGGCAGGCAGACCGAAGCTCAGTTTTGTGTGAGCATCAGAACCTTGCTGTTGTAGACTGCCGGCCACCAGGGGGTAGTGGGAGAGGGCAGCAGATGGTACCAGGACATAGGGCAGTGCCAAAGTGGGAACACTGCTGGGAGGAAGTGCTAGACTGGCTGCTGGTTGTCCAGCTGAGAGCAGGAAGTTGAGGCCATTTAACCCTAGAAAAGAGGACAGGAGACCTATTAAAATGTTTCAGTGTGTGCTGCTACCAGGGATACCCCCTCCCCCTCTTTTACAAAGCAAAGAAAAAACAAACAAACAAACAAAATCATGGGAATAAAGTTTTCCAGCACTGAAAGGACCTGCTGCAGGGAACGTTCTTGGTAAAAGAGTATAAGTGGCAGGGTGCAAATCATAGTGTCCGTCTCAAACAAGCCCTTTACTATCACAGCAAATCATACAGTTAACATCCCGCTCTGTGTACTGCTTAATTCAACCCAGTTTCCTAAAATGTTAGGCAGGGCATTACCTGCATTGTTGGGGACATAAAGGTAGTGTGATGGCTGAGCGTGCTCACTGCTGGTATTATCCCTTCCACTCTTGCCGATCACCTGGTCTCTGCAGAAGCCTGCTGGTCGACTGGGAGAAGTCCTGGTGTTACCAGCTTGCGAGCACTCTGCTGTTTCCCTCCAAGCTTCGGCTCGAGTCTGGAAAGAGCAGGAATGACATCTGATATTACAGCCTTATGATCTGCATTTGTTACAGTCCTTAAAACTCTCAGACTATAACACATCTCCACCTTCTAGTAACAAAGTCAAGTCATGTTCCTGCTTTAACAGGAATGAACACATTGACATTGCTAACAGTTTAGTTTCTCAGTCAACCTTTTAAAAAGACCTACCTAGCAGGTGACACAGAACCATCCAGTTACTTTGATCTTATGTATCCTGATTAACTGCACCGGGTTTTCAAATGATCAGTTATCTTATACTCTACTGAGATGAGAAGTCTTTAATTACACCACACAAGACTTATCCTGATCTGTGAGCATGCCACATTTTTCATTTTCAGTTTAACTGTCTGCCGTGGTGAATTACTAACAGGATTTTCTGACTGTCAGAATAATGGCACTGAACCAAATAATTAGCTCTGAGTTAGTTTTTAACCGGAACAAGAATAGCAATTAGCAACAGAAATTAAAATCCATATCGGCACAGAATCTCACCTTCTCACATTTCTCTAATGCAGAATTTCCTTTCTTTTTAAGTACCATCTCCTCCTCCTCCTCTTCCTCCATTCTTTCTTCCTTTTTCCTCTTCGCTGCCTTCGACCTAGGTGAGGTCTGACCTTCGGACATCTGGTTGGGTGATTCTGGTGCCCTGTACAGCATGACCACAGAGGGTTGGGACAAGCTGGGCAGATAGGCCAAGCAATGGGAAGACGGGGAAGCAGCAAAGAGGTGCTCCGGCTGGAGGTGTGGCGCCAAAAGGGTGGAACAGGTGGAGGATGTGGACCTGCTGTTGTGCATGAGCTGAGTCTGCTGTGGTGTACTAGGGCGGTTGCTGAAGAGAGGGGAAAAAAAGAGAAAAAAGTAAACTATATTTCTCTGTCTACCTGTAGAGTTTTTGGCAACAATCTGATTGAGAAACATTTGAATATTTATGATTACAAGCATTTCATACTGCAGAGGACAAATAAAAGCAAGCTTCTCAAGCAATGTCCTGTTCCCTTAGCTTCAGAACATTTTGACCAAATTGTTCCTGATACAGAGAAACCACAGAAAGTCAAGTAAGACATACATCAGTTTCTTCTACACATCAGTAGCCCCCAATGAGTACTTTGCTCTCGGATAGCAGGCTTACATGTGGTTCCAAGGTTATTTCGAAGTAGAATTATAGACTCACTGATTCAAAGAAGCGCCTTCAACTTTCAGGCTCTTCTTTGAATCAGTAAGACAGACACGTAGAGCTGGGTCTGTGTGCCCCTACAATATGTCGTGCTGAAACGCAGACTTGAAACTGGCCACTTCCCAGACATAAACTTCTAGCTCTTATCCTGTGGGCTACCACTGCCTTTGGTGCACTTTTGCCTAACTTTATTTTAAAAATATTCCTTTTCAACACACATTTCCATGTCCTATTATCTTACTCCCCCACAAAACACTTTACAGCCACGGCCTTGAGGCAGCTGTGGTTTGGCTACAAGTAGTCTAGTTAATAATAGGAAATAACATGAACTACTGTGTACTCCATGTATGCCGCCAACTCATAGGACACAAAAACTATTAATGTCCACAGAGTCAGCTCCTGTTACACGTAGCCTTGAACGAAACACATCAGCCAAATCAAACACTGGCACTGAATGTAAAATATAATAAATAAGAGAAGGTTACAAAGTAGACTCTGTGAGAGGGCACAGCATCTTTTAACCTTTTTAACCTGACAACAGAGATGATTTTGAATTTGAATGTGTATGAGATGACCCAATCTCATACACCGCCACCATTTCTATACAGTTCCAGTTTAACGTCCTTTAGTTAATCTTTGTTGGGAAACTGTCAATAAATCTAAATGCATGTGAGCATCTGTGTGTTAGCATTTACTCACTCTGCATTATTTCCAAACTGCAGTTGACACGCTGCACCGTTGCTTGTAGTCCTTCTGGAATAATCCACAGGCTGGTTTTGCAGCGCTACAGCACAAAGAAAACAAACAGACAAGATATTGAAAAAGCTCTATGCTGTTCCACAGGGTCGACATCAAAGCATACAACCAGCAGATTTAAAAAAGCCCCCACCCCCCCAAAAGTGTCCTACCAGTTACTTCACGTCTTGGGCTGCTGGGTGCGGAGCTGACCTGCCTCTGGACCGCAACAGAAGTTGGTGTGATGCTAAAGGAGGCGTGACGTGCCATTTTTGCTTTTCTTAGCTCCTGTCCTGGTAGAGGCTGTGCAGACTCAGATGAGGTGATGGCTGCTACATTCAAAGTGTTTCCTACAGGTAGATGGATGACAACTGATTTAGGGTAAAAGCAATGATAACAAATGCAGTTCTTAGATTGACCAAAGGTCAGGACTGTCTGAAGTTTTGAAGTTACTCTAGCAGAGTTCACCAAGGTCATCTTTAACTCTCACCAGCATTCACAGAGCTGCTAAATTCAACCGGGCCTAGCCACTTGAAGGCCGGCTTTCTGCCTCTCTCCTCTCTGACATGAACCTTCTTTATGAGGCTGAGGCTGGTCAGCACGTTGGCGATATCGTACAGGCGCCGCACCTTGGCTGGAGATAACACAAACATTTTGTTTAGTTTGGTGAAATACTGTTTCCTGTCTGAAGAAAACCAGAATCTATAAATAAACACACATTGCAGCACTTCTGAACTTCTTACTTTTGTACTTGCTGTGACTTGATGAGTCCTGACTCTCCTCAATGAGGACCTTTGCTGCTGCATCCAGGGTAACAGTCTGAGTTTTGGACACCAGGAAAAGCATGACAAACTTCTGGCTCATGATGCGCAGAGACTTGTCTTTCCTGTTGCTACCGGCTGCAAAGAGAAGCAGAAGTAACGGATAATGTAAAAAGCCAGTGCAAAACCAATGAATCATTTGTTTAAGTACATTTTATTCATTAATAACAGGCACCAAAATTCCCTACAGTAATTCAAACTACCTGTCAACATAAACACATTTCTTCTGTACAACCTCAGTCTGAATGAAAACATTTCAGAGATGTGAACTCAAACCTGAAACCTGAGGTAACCACATCTTAATCACTGACAGAACCCTTTGGTATTTCCCAAAAGCCATTAAATTTAAACACAATGAAACTATCATCTTTGGATTTTTTTCCTGATACATATGAACAATAAGCACTACCTGCTTAACACCTTTGGATAGATGGACAGACTGGTCACTTTTGTAAATAAATGCCCAAATGTTATCTGAATTACAAACTGTACCTCCTAAAGCTCTTGTTATATATTGAAAATCAGCTAGTAGATGAAAGTGGGTTTGGACCTGACCTCCACTGCACAAATAAATAAATAAATCCTACAATAAACATGTTAAACCCCTGGATGAATTTCAATTCTGGTCACCCAGCTTCAACTTTTACAAACTAGACTCCAGCCACATTATAAGTCTGCAAACGTACAACCTCTTAATTACAAGCTGTAGGCGCACAGAGGCAGCGTCGCTATGGTAACCGGGCTTGAATCCATTCCTGCGGGTTTAAGGCCTTATTCAGCTGTAGTGTTAAGCATTTGTCCGTGAAAATAAGCCTACACACCCAAACTGTTACATGCAGGCAACTGAACTGATACTATTGTCTAATGAAGACTAATGTAAATCTTTGAGCCATTAAGGAAAGATCGGGTAATAGAAGAAAAGGCACAACTCTTCTTATAATGTTTATTTTAAAGACTCAAAAGTCTTTATCTCCAATCTTTATTTTTCAGTTTATTACCGCTTCCAGCATCTCCTTCCCCACTGTCATCCTCTCGGCCCAATCCGGTCTCCCTGGCCTCGTTGGCCTGCTCTATCTGGAGGTGATAGCCCTGCTGTCGGCCCTTGCGCTGCAGCTCCTCCAGAGTAGCTTCCAGACGCTGACGACCGTACCAGGTGTAGCTGTTTTTGGCCATCCGCCCCACAATCGTCAGGGACTCCAACACGTTCACAATGTCGTAGATCCTCCGCCGTTCCACCCCTGACAGAATAATAGGAACAGGTGGAACATTTCTCTAAAACGTGGGCAAGATTTCAGCAGCAATCATTCCCAAATTCAATAACAGTGTTTTCCTGGCCCCATGAAGAGTTTACAGTGAAACTAATTGTATTTATCTCCCTCCCCTGTGTCCAACTGCTGCTGCTGCGCCCAAATTACTGGTTCTTACCCAGATTGGCTGCCACTTCATCCAGTGAGATCCAGATGGGGCTGTGAAGTGGTGGGTAATCAGGGTAAAGGGCTAGGAACTTCTGACAAAGCAGACCCAGACTTTTCTGCTTTCTGCTCGGCTTTTTCTCTGCATCGTCCTCTTCATCAGCGGCTTCAAACTAGACAGAGATAAATACCGTTGACCTTTGGATTTGTCAACCAATAAAATATATTTTTCATAGAATTTTTAACTACATCACAATAAATCCAATCTGTGTTAAAATTTCCTTTTTTAAAAACAAACAAACAAAAAATCTCCACACCTGACAAGAATCTTCCACCTCTGGATCCTCCACCATATTATCTGGGCTTGCCGGTTGGTCTTTATCATTCTCTATCGGTCTAAACAGCACCTTTTTCATCTCTCTGTCCCGGATGTCTGGGCTCGCTGCGCTGATCAGCATCTTCAGGTTAGCCGTCGGTGTCCAGGGTTCGGTCATAGACATGTGTTTGATGGGGGTAATGTGGGCGGGCTCAGAGGGAGTACCTTTCCTGTTAATCAGCAAAGTAGGAAGGGCTGACTCTGCTGATTTTAGCGGTGTTGATTTTCTCTTCTCTGCACACATGTTCTCCTGCGATGGACACAGTTATGTGGTTGTATTAGTGCAGGTTTGCCTTAATAAATGTTTAAAAATCCTCTCATACAGAATGAATTGTAAAGACTCAGAAGGGGTCATTTTATAGGAAAGAATTATATTACACAGAAAGAAAAACATGTAATCCTGGTTATGTTTATTCATACTAATTCACCTAGTATATAAACACACATCTCTAAAGATCCTAATAAGCAACCCATATGCTGAATCTGAGGCCTACTCCTGAATCTTGGGGAATCAAGCAGCGAATCCTCAAGATCTTATAGCACTGTAGCGCAATAAGCGGACTTAAGCTGTTAAGAAGCTCTCACGTGACTGAATACAGAGCTCTGATTACACTGATTTCAAAGCCCTCTTTCTGATGATTCCTATAAAACCTGCCTTACCTGATTTAAAGCAGGGTGCCACCTTAGCCTACCTTTTGTTCCCCGCGAGCCCCATCCTCCTCCTCCGTCCCCACCGTTGAACTCTTCCTTGGACTTGAGAGGTCTTTCAGTGCGAGGCATTGAACCTCCATCTGGGGAAAATGCGTTCAAAAGTAAAGACAAATACTAAGAATGAGAATGTCGCCTAAGCGAGGCGAATTGTAAAGTTACACTTTAAAGTAAACCCAGATCCGTGGTCAGCTGAATTTGGCGCAAAGAACATCGGCTAACTAGCCTTCGTAAAGCTAACTGCGCTGCTCTTCATCAACTCTCAACCTTGTCACTTTACAGCGGAAGGGCTGCATTAACTTTTTAGCTGACAGTAACGGGTTTATAGCTAAAGGTATTAATATACAACGTCAGGAGAAAGTTATTTTAAATTTGCAACACTAGTTGTGGCCGGAACTTATTTTATGCAAATGGGTCCACAGCTGAGCCTGTAAATAGAGCTATATGTTTCTATAGGATGCTATTAGTCAGTAAGGCTTAGCATTACCTAGTTAGTTACCTAGCCAGGGACACTATTATAGCTCTGTGTTGCATAAATCCAGAACCCTCTGGAGGGAAATCACCACTCTTTACCTTCGCTGTAGAATGAATGAAATCGTCAAGTGTGGCTCTGCCTCCCCGTTTTACACACTTGTTAGGGCACCGCTCCTTCAGACCAACATAGCAGTTTATCTCCCTCTTCAGAAAGAAGCAGGCAGTCCTCCTAAAATCTTATCCACTCCTTTCCTCAGACTCCTGTTCGGCTCTACTGCTCCTTGGAGAATCCAACATCACCCGCTCAAGCTTGTTTTCTGGCGCTCTCCTACAGCTGGGTCACTCAGCCAATCAGCGAGCAGGTGATTGACTCCGTCATGCGGTTCCAGCCACTCAGCGCTACTTTACTCGGGTGCGCGCCTCAGATACTACCAATGGATGGACCGGACGTCCACGCCTCCAGATCCGTGTTGGCGGGGCAACCGGCGGGTTACGTCCACGAAGAAAGGCTAGTTTAAAAAAGAGGAGATCTCACTTAGGTGATTTTTTTCTGCATAGAACCCAAAGTTCTGACAGATTAAATTTGAAGGTGATTCATTTATTCAAAAACATTTTGTTAGGTTTTTAATGAAAAGAGTTTTCACGACTCAAAGCTTAGACAGCGAGTAAATTTGATGGAGAAATTAAAAAAAAAACTACAGCAATAGTAATAAAAGGTCTGGCTTTCCCACTACAGTGCGAAAATTAGTAGGTGCCCTGTGCTCACAGTTTGTATTTTTTTTTAGTAAGCATTTAGTAATACATAAATAAAATTTACTTAAAATAAAAACTATTACTTTTACTTCAAAACCTGCTCCTTTTAGACCTGTAATAGTGTGAGTAGCCGACACTTGTGATGTAAACGTGTTGTTTCTATAGACGATCTTTGTTTCTCAGCTGAGAAGTTTGGCTTGTCTGCGTCTTCTCCCACGTTTCCAGCTGCAGGAAGTATAACTGTTTTGCGCCTACAAAGGCGCTCTTAATATGTTTAGCTTAATCACTCCAGTGCTAGTCTCTGCGGATGGCTGTAATTAGCTGATTAGCTGCTGAAACAGACAGATGGAAGCCGGCGGAAGGAGGAGGGGCGCGAGTGGCGCTAACATCACCTGGACCACAGCGGGAAAAGCGGTGGTGGGAAAGTGGGTTCACTTTCTAGCAGCTGGGATCCCGCCCTGTATGCAAACTGCTGTCTCGCGGCAGAGGACGGGCTCTCAGTCACGAACCCCAAATACTTGCATAATAGCCCCCAATACACAGCCTGCCGCCATCTCCCAGTCAAATGTGAACTACGGCAGAGAATAAGGAAAACGTGTAACCTCAAATGTGTTCATCTCAAGCGCAGGAAACGTACTTGTATTTCAAGATTGTAGGGTTGCTAAATTTGAGTTATCTCTATCACAGAAAAGTTTTACAAACAATATCTGTAACACACTGCTTTTATCATGTTTGAAGAGATGAAGAGATACAACAAATCATTTAATTACTAAACTACATGGTGCACTTGGGGACAAAAATGTCGGTGTCCAATAGTTTGGTGTATTTCTAACGAATGCAGTGCAAGAATCTGTGCTTTTTATGCTTCAGTTTACAACAAAGAGGGTTGTTTTCTCTTATTTTAAGGGAAAACATAAACCAAGTAACAATTCAAATGAATGTAACATTTCATCGTCTACTTTTTCTGAAATAGTTATTAGTTACTATTTTCACTGTCACTCATAGACAGCATGCTGCCACCAAAAAATAAAGACAAGGACATTCAAAAACTGACTCCTGCATTAAAAAAACTCGTTTTTCTCCTTTTAGAGGCTCTAGGGCAGACACAGGAAACGCTGGAATGATTATATCTGTTGGGTTGGCGTGGTAACACATTGCTTTTGCCCCTAAAAAAGCTGGATGAAGTGGCTGGGGAGAGGGAGGTCTGGGTGATTCTGCACAGACTGCTAACCCCCGTCACAGGGACCTGGGTAAACAGCAGATAATGGATGGATGAATAGTTACAGTACTTTTAAGAAAATAACTACTGCAAACTCTGTAAATCATTTTCTTTCCAAAATACAACAATGATGGTTACCTTTATTTATCCTGGGACTACTCTGATAAACATAGCTATTCCCTCATTTTGACTGTAGCTTTGAAATGATGGCCAACAGTAAAAAAGCAACCAGTGTTTCTAACTGATCCAGTTGCATTCATACCTTTTGTTCTGTTGGTGTTTGGCTTGATTTGAGGTCAGCAAGTTCAGGCATGTTCTGTGGTGGTTGTTAATGCAATCTAGTCAGGGAATTGTTTAAATTCACTAAATGAAACAGCCCAACTCAGGACAACATATACATTTACAATGGGAACACAGTAACCATTAGACTAAGAATAAATAACAGGCCAGTGGTGGAGATTTCCTTTAACGGTCAAAAGTAAATTCTATTTCTGTTAGTGCTGTTGGACTCCCTCAAATTCTATCTGTTTCTACAGAAATAAATCTGGAGAATGTTATTAATGATGAAGGGGATCACAGCCAGCTGTACATGACAGGAACAACATGCAGTCATGTTTTTGTTTTTACAACATTCTCCCGTCTTGTGATATACTAAGCACAGCTTGTTATTTAATACCTTGTAGTACCACCTTTAGCAGCAAACGTAACTGTTTAACTGTAACAGTAACTGTTTTCTGTATGACTCTGATGGTCTCTTTAATGAGGTTTGCAGGCATCCGTTTTTGTTTAACTCTCTTAGACTTTGACTGGACTATTGCTTCCCATTAATACTTTTGTTTTTCTGACATTCTGTTTTAGATTTGCTGCTGTGCTTGGGGTCATTGTCCTGCAGTATGACCCAGTTTCAATTTTGACTGTCAGACAGACTGCCTCACATTTGGCTCTAGAATACATTGGTATAAAGAGCAATGTGCAATTGTTGTAATGAATGCACGGTGTCCAGATCCTGTGGCTGCAAAACAAGCCCAAATCGTCACTCAACTCCAGGTCTGAGTTGCTGGAGGTTTCCCATGATGCATGACGAGTGTGTCTTTTTCATTCACTTTTTTTCCCACTCGCTGTGTTTATACACCACTCTGCGTTCATTGATTAGTTATTATTAATCTCTGGCTGTCTTCTACAACAAGTCTTTTTCCTTTCTTCCTTTTATAAGGGAGCTTTCCCTTCCCACTCTCGCCAGAGTGCTTGCCCATCGGATTTGGGTTTTCTCTATTTTCTCTGTATTATAGTGGGGTCTTTACCTCACAATATCAGAATCAGAATCTTTACTACTTTATTGATCCCCAGGGGAAATTATTTAGGTTACAGTGCTCCAGACATTAACAACACAGACAATAAACTAAAGAAATAACCACAATATATACATCCATGTATATATGTACATATACTCAACATATAAGGTGTGTTGAGGTTATTTGGTTGAGTTATTACATTCTTTTTTAATTGTACTGTCATGAACGCTATCTAGCCCCACCCTATAATGTGATTTCCAGAGGTCAGATTGCCCAGTATGTGAGTGGGTGTTAAGGCATCTGGGCAGGGATCTCAGAACTGGATTATAGATGGCAGACAGTTGGTGTCGTAAACCACTGCCTCTGTTCAAAGATGGCCGTTCACAGTGGACATAGATGGCTTCTTTCACTCCTTTTTCAAACCATCTGTCTTCTCTGTCCAAAATGTGAACATTGGTATCCTCAACATTGGGGGTCTATTGTCCCTCTACGAGGGACACTCCCACAAAGCTTAAATATGGGACTCTCCACCATTTGACCCTAGAACTGAAGAAGCTTCTCGGATGAGAGGTGAAACGTCTTTAAGCAACCTAAAGAAGTCCAGACGCCTTTTCTTACAGCTCCTTAGACTATATTCACTACAGGAATTTAAGCCTTACAGAAGGATTTCCTTACATGTTTCATATCTGAAGTTCACTTTTTTGTTCTTATTTATGTTGTTCCAAGTTATGTATTTGTATATGTGATGGCAGACTTAGTTACCATCAGTATAGAGGATATTGTTTTTAGGTTAGTCCTTTAAGAGAGTCAGATCTTTAGAGTCAGATTTTTCAGTTCCATAGGCAAATTTTTTCCCAAGATAAAAAGACCTTGTTGGTTAAAAACTGAGTAGTAAAACTTGGGCTATAGTCTTACGTTTCTTGTATGCTGCATATGGCTAAAAGACTGTTCATCAACTACAATTCATCCAATTTTTTTGTTGGATTCAAACAAAAAACCAACAATTTTTGTTTTTTGTTGTTTTTTTAGGAGATATCAAACATTTATTTGTTAAACACAATAAGAGAGAAACACTCTGTTGCGTCTCAGGGCAATACAACTGTACCTGAAATATATTAAATGTAAATTAAAGGCAGCCAACTTACTAAAGCAGCCTGCAGTAGAGCAAAGCAAATGCCCCTTTCTGTATTTTAGGCATTGATGTTCTTAACCAGGTACAGTGAGTACTGAGGTAGATAAAACATCAAATTATAGAGCACAAAGATGAAGGCAAGAAAGAACATCAGAAGCAATAGTAACCTGGCCAGCTTCCAAAAAGAAATGCAAACTAAAAAGAAACACAACACCAAATGATGTTGTGATGACCGTGACTTGATGAATCACCCCTGACATGGCAATGATATGCTGATAAGATGTAGTCTTTACATTAATGAAGAAGATTTCACCCATGGACCCCAACGCAAAGCACATTTTAATTCAGTTCAATTCAATTTGATTTATACAGCGCCAAATCACCACAGCAGTCGCCTCAAGGCGCTTTATATTGTAACCCCTACAATAATACATACAGAGAAAAACCCAACAATCATATGACCCTCTTGGAGCAAGCACTTTGGCAACAGTGGGAAGGAAAAACTCCATTTTAGCCAGAAAGTAACTTTTGTTAAGCAGTTTTTTTTTAAAAAAAAAAGGGTATATTTCATTCACTGCTTACATTTTTCTAAGATACAAACAAAAAAACAAAGTGTTTAATAAGAATATGGAATTAGGAATAAATGTGAAGAACACAAAATATAGTAGTACATAAAATTTATCACTATTTATAACATCACTAACTTTACTGAAACACTGATAGCATCAAATTCAGAACAAAGATACAATTTCCTCGTTTTAACTTTTCAGTACTATTGTTACAATATATTGAGAAAAGGTGTGTTTAGGGAGTTGGATCCTTCTATGTTTGTGTTGTGTATGTATTTTCAGCTGGGCAGGCTGTGACTTGTCCATATTAGGTTGTTGTCAGGGCATCAGTTGAGTTTGTTGAGTCTCTAGCAGTCCAGCGTTCCTCTCTCTGTCTGCCTTCGCCTGTCTCTACGATAAGGCTCACAGTGCAGCTCCATTCAGCACTAACCTGCGACTGATTAGTCCAAAGAGTCCACTTGGTAAAACTGTTACCACTTTACACCATAGTAGTAAGATGTATCTCCAGTCTTTGTTTCTATCAGTTTACCATGATGAATCTCTCAAATACAGAACTGGGACTTATTATTATATATTATAATACAGCTAAAACGGTCCGACGTAAAACAACCTTTTTTTTTTTTTTTTTTTTAAAGTTTGAGTGTTTAATGTAGTTTGTCCACCAGAGGGCTCTCTGCAACTTCCCGGCAACACACCTGGACCACAAAACCAGCTGATCCGAGCAGTCTGGCACAGCATAAAGGAGTAATCCGAGACCTATGACAATAAAACAAGATTGTTTTTTAACTGACATGTCTTAACAAGGAGTCTTGTTAACTACACATAACAAATTCTAGTGAAATATGCTTATGTTTTTTATACATTTGAAAGAAAAAGAAAAGAAAAAGAAAACCAGTCAGGGCATCGGGATGACTGTTGCATCCCAAAATCTTAGAGTAAACATGCATTTAAAAAAACAGAATGGAAACACAAGTCATCGGAGGCCACAGATGTTACAGTCATTATTGCATTAGTTGCATTTCAAATCCTTTCCTCTCTGTAAAAAATATAACATGAGGAGGCCAGAGGCCGTTTACAGACAGAGGATACATTACACAATACGAACCATAATAGATGAACGGTGTGGATAGAAAATAAACCACATCTGAGAGAGGTATTCTCCATCATAAGCACCTTTAGTATGAAATGGTAGTGTTTGATGCCTACATCTGCAGAGGGAAATGATATGATTCCACCTGGCAAGCAGGACAAAAGCAGCATTAGAAGAAAATAATCTGCTACAGTTTGATGTCGTGTCGACTAGGCCGCTACTTGTTTGAGTCCATATGTGTGTGATCTATGGGTAATGGAGAAAGTCGGAAGTCTGCAGGGGGATGAGCTCAGTAGATTCAGCACAACTCTGCAGTGAAACTGATAATCACACGAGTACACGATTTCTTAACACATTGCCTCAGCAGGGTCACCACTGAATTCCAAATGTTAGCAAATGCTGAAAAGTTATCATTCTCCACTGCCTATGGTTTACATTATTTATATTATCTAAGTAATTTAAAGTAATTTGCATCGCTATCATATGCTGTCAGGCTTTTACAGCACTGTGTGCTTATGTGTGTGTGTATCTGGGGTGGTGCTGGGGGTTTACTGCGACTGCCAGCAGCTACAACCTGGAGAAAGATTATGTCTTGTCTTTCGTCTCCTCCTGCTATCGTCACTGTCTGAGCTGGGGATTGTCACTGATTTCTACAATCGATTTGATTACGATTCACAAGGTCCCAATTCAATTCGATTCAATTTGAATTGGGAAAATTTTGCCTCAGACTGTCATAAATATTATAATTCTGATCATTTATCAGTTTCAACACTTGTGAGACTTCATCAGAGGTGTATGCATCACAGCAGATGCCTTTGTGTCAAGGTTAACTGAGGATAAAACACAGAAAAACATGAAGGAGATTTTCCTGGCCTGGCTTTTTATAGCAGATAAACTTAAAAATATTCTGCAGTGGAACCAAAACAGAAGAAAACCATGAATCAATATGTCTGTGAAGGTTCTCAGTCATCCAGGTCATTGTAGTCTAAGGAGCGTCTGGACTTCTTTAGGTTGCTTGAAGACGTTTCACCTCTCATCCGAGAAGCTTCTTCAGTTCTAGGGTCAAATGGTGGAGAGTCCCATATTTAAGCCTTGTGGGAGTGTCCCTCGTAGAAGGACAATGGGCCCCCTACTGATCCTCTACCTAATCACACGAGGTGTGAAAACGGGTGTGGGTCTCAATCAGCCATGGTTTCAGGCATTGTGAAACCTGGCCTCACCCTATCATGTGAATTCCAGAGGACAGATGGCCCAGGATGTGAGTGGGCGTTAAGGCGTCTGGGCAGGGATCTCAGAACTGGATTATAGATGGCAGACAGTTGGTGTCGTAAACCACAGCCTCTGTTCAAAG